>OENG01000007.1:1488298-1665798 GCA_900239735.1 Blumeria hordei DH14
TGATGTGGTTTACTCTTGCTAAACGTAAATGTTTGCGAATTGGATCTAGGAAACATGGCATGGTGGTGTACGCGCGAGTGGTTGGTATGAACAAGGATCCCCGACCAAAGTTAAAGAGCGTGTCTCCTATGTCAGCATCAGAAATGTAGCAATAGAATCGGGCGTAAATTTCGCTAATCTATTGAAATTCACAAAAGACCAAGAATTGTATGATAGGCGCCATATCTATGAATGATATCACTCGCGCACTTAGAGCCGAAGAAGACTATGTCGCCGAAGGAAGTAAAAATGAGCCTTCCAAAACAAATTCGAAGCTATACCGATCTTTTTCTAGACGATGATGTGCGGGAAGACACCCACTTCCTCCCCATCGACCGGGTATAGATACTAATATAAATTACAACAAGATGAGCAGGGTCGAAAGAAGAAGTGCCATGGGGCCCTTTGTATGGGATGTCACGAGATGAACTACTAGTTTTGAGGAAAACTTTAACAGAGTTAATGGACAAGGATTGGATCCGCGCTAGTAGTTCTCCTGGAGGAGCACCTGTACTTTTCATTCGAAAACCTCAGGGAGGCTTAAGATTTTTGCGTAGACTACCGCGCGCTGAACGCGTAACGGAAAGAGATCGATACCCACTGCCCCTAATACGAGAAACGCTTAGACTAGTGGCCAAAGCAACTTGGATCTCTAAGGTTGATGTCCGGGCAGCGTTTCACAGACTTCGCATTGCAAAAGGTGACGAATGGAAGACGGCATTCCGAACAAGATTTGGATCTTATGAGTGGCTAGTTACACCTTTTGGGTTAGCAGGTGCACCGGCTGCTTTTCAACGATGGATTAATAAGGTATTGGGTAATTTATTGGGTGATACATGTGCGGCCTACCTAGACGACGTTGTAATCTTCTCGGAAGGTAATGTTTCAGACCACTGGATTAAAGTACAGCAGGTTCTGAATAGATTGAGAGATGCGGGACTAAGGCTTGACCCTGGGAAGTGTGAATTTGCTAGGAAAGAAATCAAATATCTGGGGTTTGTGATCAATGTCGAAGAAGGAATCAAAGTAGACCCCGGAAGATAGAAGCAATATCTACATGGGAGGCACCAAAAGATGTCAAAGCAGTCCGAAGTTTTCTTGGCTTTGCTAACTTTTACCGAGGATTTGTGAAGAACTTTGCCGACATTTCGAGCCCTTTCTAAGTCTTACGAAAAAGGCAACACAATTTTGTTGGACTAACAAGCATCAAAGTGCATTTGAAAAACTTAAAGAACTGTTCATCTCAGCACCTGTATTAGCTATGTGGGATGAGAGCCGGGAGACAGTGATAGAAAGCGATTCTTCGGGCTGGGCTACAGGGGGCTGTCTCTCACAGTATGATAATACTGGATGTCTTCGACCGGTAGCTTATTACTCTAAAAAGCTCGCTCCGGTGGAGTGCAATTATGACATCCACGATAAAGAACTTTTGGGTATCATCAGGTGTCTAAACGAATGGAGGGGCGAATTAATGGGTCTACAGCAGCCATTTAGAATTCTCACGGATCATAATAATCTTAGATACTTCATGACAACACAAAAACTGACAGAGCGGCAAGTGAGATGGTCACAAGTACTATCTCAATTTAATTTCCAGTTAATCTTCAGACCGGGCAAGTTAGGGCAGCGTCCTGATGCTTTATCTCGTCGGGAGCAAGACTTACCAAACAATCCTGAGGATCCTCGTATTAAAGGGCGAGAATTCCAACTAATTAGAGATACTTGGTTTGGCAGTAAAACATATGAGTCAGTATCTAGTCTATCTTCTCTAAGCTCCTCTATACCACGGGGGACCCAATTATTTGAAGAAAAGAGTTTACAAATTTTGTGGGATCAAGGGGTGGAGCAAAATATATCTACATTCACGGAACTTTACTCTTCGGTGTGGAACAATAAAACATCATTTCCGACTCAATTAGGATTCAAAACCTCGTTGTCAGAATGCGAAATAAACGCACAAGGAGCTCTATGCTTTAGAAACCGAATTTGGGTGCCAGAATGGGAGCCTTTACAAACAGCGTTGATCCAACGAACTCATGATTCTCATATAACAGGCCACCCAGGTCGGGATAATACGCTGGCTATTATTTCCCGTTCATTTTATTGGCCACGAATGAGTACGATGGTTCGCCGATTTTGTAGAAACTGTGATGTTTGTGGCCGCTCCCATGTATGGAGAACTCGGCGACAAGGATTACTGCTTCCCTTACCTATACCGGATAGGTTTCATAAAGAACTTTCAATAGATTTTATGACTGATTTACCAGCCAAAGATAAGAAGGACCCACAATATCTTATGGTAATCACAGATCGGCTATTAAAGGGCGTAACTCTCGAAGCTATGAACTCAATGAATGCAGAAGATTGCGCGGAGCGGTTCCTAAACTGTCACTTTCGTTTCCATGGTTTCCCTGCGGCTATAACCTCAGATAGGGGTCGAATTGGGTGGGTGATTTCTGGACACACCTTTGTAAGCGTACAAATATCGAACAGCGGCTATCTACAGCATTCCATCCAGAAACCGATGGGTCAACTGAGCGCATGAACCAGGAGGTGCTCGCATATATGAGAGCTTTCATTTCGTACTCTCAATTTGAATGGTCAAAAATGTTGCCCACTGCTCAACTCGCGTTAAACAATCGAAACAACTCTAGTTCAGGATTGAGCCCATTTTTTATAGAACATGGGTACCACGCAGAGCCGATCAAGTTAAGCTCTTCACTAAACAAAGCTAAAATAACGCATCCATCAAAGCTAGCAGAGAGGTTTGTAGCTCGAATTTTTGAAGCCCAAGAGTTTGCTGCCGCTGCAATGGCTTCAGCTCAACAGCAAATGGAGGAGCAGGCTAATCGTTCACGTGACCATCTCCAGAATACAGAGTGGGTGATAGAGTATGGTTGAACCTGAAGAATGTACAGACACCACAGCCTAAGAAGAAATTAGCGTGGGTAAATGCCAAGTATAGAATCACGAAAATTATCTCACCTCATGTGGTTGAATTGGACGTGCCGTCTAGAATATTTCCTCGATTTCACGTGGAGCTGTTACGAAAATCAAGCTGTGATCCGTTGCCATCACAAAAACTAGACGACTCTCTGCCTGACCCCATATTGATAGAAAAGATGATAGGAATATCGAGCCGGAACAAGAAGTGGAGCGTGTGTTGCGAGCTGAGCGGTTCCGTCGTGGCGGAGGCTGGGTGAGGCGGGTTCTGGTGAAATGGAAAGGATTTGCAGAACCGAATTGGGAAGACAGATCTGAATTGGAAGATGTCGAAGCACTTGATTTATTCGAAGCCAAGTTTGGAACCGGAGACGGAGTAGGGGAAGAGGAAGGTGCGCGCCAGGGTTTAAAAAAAAAAAAACAAAAATAAGAGAGGGGAGTAATGTTACGGGTTTTACCCGGTGTTAGTTGGCTGGGCTGACTTACGGGCCCAGCCTTGCATGTAAGTGGGATGTGGCAAATGATCTGTCTATGGCAACAGGTTAGACGCTTAGTAAGCGCTTAGGTAAGGTGGTCGTCAGCACACACCTTACATTGGCTCTGTCCCACTGAAGTGTTCTCTTCATAGAAAATATAGATTATTTTGTGGCAGCCATTGCGTGCAGCGTCCGTGATTCTCGTCCTTTTACAGCAGAGATCTGCTATTGATGCAGCACTTCTGCTACAAGATTTTGTGGAGCAGAACAGGCTCAAACACAGAATTGTATCAACAGTTCTCCTTGATATCATGGGGGCATTTGATAGACTACAGCCAGAAGCTCTATTATCAGTCATGAGGACACTCAAGCTGCCTGTCTCACTAATCTCATGGGTTAAATCTTTCTTGACTGGAAGGACCATGAGGCTTCAATTTAATGGCCTGCTAAGTGAGGTGTTCCCAGTCACAGGAACACCACAAGGCAGCCCAATTTCTCCAATTCTATTCTTAACATCCATTTGATTCCTTTTTCCAGCAAGACAGGAAATGAATCTTCTTCAACTCTCATACATGGATGACATCTGCATCTCAGTTGCCTCAACCTCAATCAAAAAAAACACTGACCAACTACAACAAACCCTAAAAGAACTAATGAAAAGGGCAAGCAAACTGTCAGTCACATTTGAGATGGAAAAGACCGAAATGATTCATTTCTCACACCACAAAACACCACTTACCAATCAAATCATACTTGAAAATCAAACTGTCATAGAGCCAAAAGAGGCAGTAAGATGGCTGGGGATCTGGTTTGATAGGAAAATGAAATTCAAGACCCATGTAGAAAAATGACTCCAGCTTGCACATGGTGCACTAAAGAGGCTTAAGCAGCTTGCTTCCAACACAAAGGGCCTTCCATTCCATGCCTTACGCCAGCTTTATGTCAGTTGTGTCCTCCCTGTCCTGGACTATGGCTCAGTACTTTGGTTTAGAAAAATAGGCTCTGGTGCATTGAGTGCCAAGTGCCAAAGGCTCCAAAACCAGGCATTAATCATGATCACTGGAGCATATCATCACAGCCCAGTCAAGGCCCTGGAGGTTGAAGCAGCTATCCTCCCAACCAAAGTCAGACAACTAAAACAAACAATAAACTTTGCACTACGTCTTCTCAGAGTACAAAAATCACATCCTGTGAAGGACAAATTGCTCTCCCCACTCCAGGACGAGCTATCACTATCAGCAGAAGTGGATCTTGGGGTTTTCAAGTACCTAGGTAAAGAACTGAGCCAGCTTATTAGGATTGGCCAGCTATTGCAGTCATTCACAACATATAACAACCTCGAACAACTGGATGCCTGTTGGGTACCCCCTTGGCTTCAATCTAACCTGAAAATTGACATTTCACCACTGCCAAAGGAACAAGCTGCTCTGAGTCACAAATGCCTAACTGATACCATATCTGACAACACAGCAATTGTCTATACAGATGGCTCCTTCACCCAAGGAAAAGGCAGCAGTGTAGGATTTGTTGTCTATCTCCCAGAGACAAGACAAATGAAATGCTTGTCCTTCAACCTTGGTCAAACTATGGGTATTACAGATACAGAAACTTTCTGTATCCTCAAAGCCATCAAATACCTCAAAAAGATATCACCAAGAGGCAACTATCATATCTTCAGCGACAGTCAGGCTAGTCTCCTGAGAATAAAGAATAAAGAAAATTCCTTTTCACACCAGATAAGACAAGAGGCAGAGAACTGCTCAATTCAACTCTCTTGGTGCCCTGGACATGTTGGTATAGTAGGTAATGAGCTTGCTGACAACTTGGCCAAAGGAGCCAGCAAAAAGAAGGTGCTGAGAAGGAATCAATTTACGTCCCATTCATTTTTAAAGCAGAGAGCAAAGGAGCTGGTACTAGAAGCCTGGGCTAAAGAGTGGACCTCGGAGCTTTTCCATGAGGAAGAAGGAAGAAAAAGCTCTGGTCTTGGCAAGTTCTATAGGATCCAAGCCCAAATGTCAAAGCCTATATTTTCAACTCACCCATCTAGCTTTCAGGGCCACAGCAGGTTGACAGAATCCTCATACTTCCAGGCAAGGACTGGCATAGGAAATGTGAGGGCATACTTATATAAAATTGGAAAGACCAAAGATGATAAATGCAATTTTTGTCACAACCAAAATCAAACAATGCAACATTTGATACTTCATTGTCAAATGTTTAAAAATGAAAGAAAAGAATCTTTTAAAAACATAGAGTCATTCACTTTACCAATTTTATTCAGAACAAAAAGAGGAAAACAAGCATTGCTTGAATTTTTAAAAACTTCGAGGTGTATACCTATACACAAAGGAGAATAATTAGGACAAAACATATTGGACATAAAGAGGGGAGATGGAGGAAGGGAGTGATAGTGAGGACTGATATTTGCTTTGTATGTATGTTAAATAAATTGTCATAGCTAGCTAGCTGAATACAATATGATTAAAAAAAAAAAAAAAAAAAAAAACAAAAATGCTCAGGCAGCACCTATTCCCTTCAGTCAGAACCTAGACAAAATTATCACACTTGTAACTGTCAGAGGTAGTTCATTACCAAGATATCAAGCAACAGAAATTCGGGACAAGCTGAACAGGATTCTGGGAAGAAGAGCCATTGCTCGAGTACACACTTCACCACACCACAACTTGGTACTTACCTGCCATTTTTTTTTTTTTTTTTTTTTTTTTAAATCATTAAGTGTATGCAGCCTATCTAGCTATGACACTGATTATATATTTATATACATTGACAAATAATCCCATATCTCCTTGCCATAAATACATGTAGAATTTCCTTCAAATAACTTTAATAGAGAATATTGTTTGTTTCAAGAAACATTTGATTTCCATCCTCCTCATCCTTGCCCCCATAGAGACAGCCAGTTGAGGAGAGATATCTAAGTAGTGAAATTTTCCCCACATTTGTGTTGAATAATACCTTTAGTATAAGTGGTTTCAAGTCTTTGAAGTGTTCTTGTCTCTGCCTTCTAAATTTCGAACAGTGTAAAATTAGATGGCTTGTGGTCTGAATGCTATTAGAGCAAAAATTGCATGAGTCTGTGTCACTTTTTCCTATCTTTTTCAAATAGTTGAGGTTGTTTCCTATTCCAGTTCTCACCTGAATATATGATGACTGAGCCATTCGGCTGAATTTAGTGAAGTTGAATGGTTTGAGCTTGAAATCTGGGCCGGAACACTTCATATGAGCTCTGTAGAACTTGCCTAATCCCTTTGATCTCCTACCATTATCTTCCAGCTTTTGTTGTAGAGCCCAATCTTTAGACCAGGCATTTTTGATAGAAGTATGAATTTCTTGTTTGAGGAAGCTATAAGAGGTATACTGATAATGCTTAGTTGCATGCTGGCTTGAAGCTCTCTTTGCTAGAGTGTCGGCCAGCTTATTTCCTTCAATTTCCATATGTCCTGGACACCATGAAAGTATGATATTTTTACCAATTCCATTTTTGTGGATATGGTGAGAGAATAAATTGGAGCCATTTTTTTTTTTTAAAAGTGCTGCTTGGCTGTCAGAAAAGATATATATTGTTGTTGAACTTGACAATTTCTTGGCATGTCTGATGGCTTTTAAGATGCTGAAGGATTCTGCATCTATTATCCCCATCTCATGGCCAAGATTGGCCGAGAAACACTTGATAGGTCCAGAATTTGGAGGATAGATCACATATCCAATGCTGCTTCCCTTTCCTTCAGTTAATGATCCATCAGTATAAATCTTTGTTGCAGAGGCTGGAATTTGATTGAGTAGTTGGTTGTGTTGTATTACTGCTTCTCCTTTGGGGGATGTAGATATATTGACTTTTATAGATGACCTTAACCAGGGAGGGTTCCATTTATTGTCACTGGCTTCCAACCTATGATTAATTGTTAGGTTAGTCAATAGCTTGCTAAACCTGGCTAGTTGTGATGAGTAGTTAGTTATTTCCTTTAAGATCCTCGGATCCTGCTCATTGGTTAGACTGAGCTCATCCTCAAATTGGCTATAGAGGCTTTTGGGGATGAGATGGGTCTTCTGGAGCCGGAGGATACGGAGGGCATAAAGGCTGGCATGTTTGAGATGACGTATTTTTGATGGGAGTATAGCTGCCTCTACCTCCAAAGCTTTTCTAGGGGCTTGTGGAAATGCTCCTGTAATTGTAACCAGTGCTCTGTTTTGTAGCTTGTCATATTTTGAAGTCAGTGTAGAAGACCCAATTTGATTGAACCAAAGTATAGACCCATAATCAATAACTGAGGTTACACAAGATAGGTAAAGTTGCCTCAGGTTATTTAAATTCATTCCCCTTGAGGGCTTGGATAGATTCTTCAGCCTTTCCCAGACAGCATTTCCAAGTTGAATACGCTTTTCAACATGTACCTTGAAGTTTAGTTTCCGGTCAAACCAGATTCCAAGCCATCTTACAACCTCTTTGGGTATCAAAATGGTGTCAAGAACATAGATGGGAACAGAATCAGGATTGCGTTGTCGGTTAAAGTGTATGAGCTCTGATTTCTCAACTTCAAAGATGATCTTCAGTTCTTGAGCTTTTTGAATTAGATTGGTAGTACACTTTTCGAGGAATTTAGCATTCTTAGATATGGAAGTTGATGCTGTAGAGATAGAGATATCATCTACATAAGATAGCTGTAGAAAATTTATGCTCTTGATTTCTGGCAAAAGGAATCTGATAGAAATGAGAAATAAGATTGGCGAGATTGGACTACCCTGAGGTGTGCCTGTCACTTGATAAGATTTACTTAATTGTCCATTAAATGAGAGTCGGATTTGGCGCTGGTTCAAAAATGACTTGCACCAAGTGATGAGGATAGGTGGCAGTCCTAGTTTATCCAAGATCTTGAGAAGCTGGTGTGGATCAAGTCTATCAAAAGCTCCCATGATATCAAGGAATACTGTACTGGTAATTCTTTTTTTAGCATGATTTTCCTCAACAAATGCTTGAAGTAACAAAGCAGCATCAATAGCAGATCTATGTTTACGTCCTCCCATTTGACTTGGGTCGAGTAGATGATCTGATGTGTTGGCTAGAAAGGAAAGTCTGTTGGCAAAAATCTTCTCCAGTAATTTTGACATACAAGGTAGTAAAGAGATGGGTCTGTAGGCCTTTGGTGCAGTATAGTCTTTCTTATTTTTCTTGGGAATAATAATTCCAATGGCTTCTTTCCATTCCGAGGGATGGTAACCACTTTGAAACAAGGCATGATATGCTGTGAAGAAAAATTTAGGAAGGATTTTAATAGCAAACTTCAGCATCTGCCATCCAATTTGGTCCAACCCTGGTGCAGTTGACTTTGTTGGGATTGGATTCATTCACGTCACCAAACTTTCGAAAATCGCCTTTTCGACCACAACTTCCGACCACCATCAGATATAGCTATATAAATTCGATATTCATTTTCGCATCGTCTAAAGCTTTCGACTGATATACTTCTCGACATACGCATCCACCAATTGGCACATTTTTCGACCAAAACCTATTTTTTCGACCCTCTGGCCCACCAATCCTCACCAATTTGCCCACAACTTCTGCCCACCATCAGCTACGGCAATATAAACTTAATATTCGGTTTCACATACTCAGCAGCATCAGATTCATTTAATTTTCGACATTTGCATCCTCATATTCCGGCATTTTCCGACCAAAACCTCGATTTTCAGCATTCTGAGCGAAAATTTTTCACTTCAGCCTTGCCAAGGCTCGACGAGTCACGCGTCACGCGTCTCAAACGCGTGGTCAGGTGATAACTGAAGAGTCACGTGACTTTAAATTTCAATTTTAAATATTTATTTCAAGAAAAAGGGCGAAAATAGTTTTAACCAAGTCTTGGCATTCTATCACGTGATCTGTCCTTCAAATCACGTGATCCCAGTCACAATTTATTCATTCAAAAATCGAAATAAATTGTTTTTTCAATTTTTTTTCAGCCTGGCCTCTGATTACATATGCCAGCTATAAATAAGGCCAATATGGCCTCAAAATCACCCTCACCAGAGGGCAGTCTACCAAGTATGCCATCTTCACCAGAGATGGACATGTCAGATGTGCCCAGGCTTGCATCATCAATCTGGAACACAGATTTATCACCAAAGCCTTCAAGGCTCCTTACTTCTGTTCGACCTGTCAATTTGACATCCAAGGTTGACATTTTTAGCAGTGACCCAATCACTTCAACTGATCTGGGAACTAAAAATTTATTTTTAAAAACACCTTTTGCTGACCAGCCTCGGAAACGAGGTATTTCAGCCACCAACCACACCAACTTTCAGCCATCAAAAATGGTCAAAATTGCTGCTCCACACAGCATTAAACACACTTTTGAAACAGCAATTTTCGAGGCACGTGACTTGCTTGTTAAGTCATACAGTCTTACAGGTGACAAAGAAAAGCAAGTGGCAGTCTTGGACCTCATTGAGGTTTTTCGAAGCTTTACTGAGAAGGGTAAGGTGACAACCACTCAACCACCAGTCCAGGTCTCCACTCCTGAACCAGCAGAGTCATCTGCTATCAAGCAACAACCACCACCTGTGGCACCAGCCGTGCCTTCATATGCACAGAAGGTCAGGGAGGGAATTCCAAACAAGAAGCCAGCCACTGTTACTCCAGCTCGGCCAGTCATGAAGGTGCTCAGTCGAAAAGCTGCTGCACCCACCATTAGCAACACAGGCCACAAGGAACATCAAATTTTCCAAATTGACTATTTTGTCCATAACTTTTTGCGACAGAGAGCTATCGTCAAACAAACAATTGTTTACGATTCATTACATCTAGCGCTATCGATTAAGATATCTTTCAGCCAATTTGACCCACTGGTCCAGCTGATAATGTCAAAAAAGCCGATTTCTGGGGCCCCCCCCTCTAAGAATCCGTCATCCAGCCATCCACCATCCAGCTCTCCACCATCAAAATCTCAACAACCAACCCTTAAATCATCAATTTGGAGTGATCTTCCAGCTCCTCCTGCTGTCATTAACCCTGCTCCTGCCTTTAATTCATCAATTGATGATGTTTTCATGGACTTCTCCAGTGATCCAATTGCTGGCCCATCTCATGATGGGAAAAAATTTTCAGGGACCCACTTGGCTGGGGACTCTCGAAAACGAGGCTGCAGCCTCAACCAGCACTCTGAGCTTCATCGAAAAATTCAATTTGTATGTGCAGATAGTCAAAAATCATCATTTAAGTCCCCCCAAGATGCACTTCTAGCAGCAAGGGACAATATCATCCAGGCATACAGCCTTACAACAAATCGAAATGAGCAAGACAAATTGTTGGATCTCCTCGAAATTTTCAGGGAATTTACAGAAAAGGGGCAACTATCCAAAGCCTCAGCAATTATCACCTCTCAGATAGCCAACTTGGAACAAGCCACCAGAAAAATTGAAAATAAAACAAGAGATCTACAAACCACCATTGTCCAGCCAGTACCATCTAAGCCCTCTGTATCAAACACAGTTGCCCAATCAAAACCTGCCCAGCCCATGAGCTTTGCCAAGATCCTTGCAAACAATGGAGAATCATATCAAGCAAAGCCTCAAGAATGGACAGTTGTAGGGGGAAAAAAGAAGGTAAATACCACTCAACCACAAAGCCAAAATCAACCCAAGGAAAAAAAGGTTAGGAGATTGATACTTGTCCAAGCTCCAAACTCTCCACCAGTAATCTCACCCCTGGCTGCAAGAAATAGCCTTAACAAAGCACTTGCTGATAGGGGAATCAAGGGCCCAGTAGTGAACATGGTGAGCACTACATCAGCCAAGAATTTATCCATAACCACAACAGAAGACTACACAGCAGAATTCCTTCTGGAGAAAAGGGAACTTTGGGAACATCTAGTTCCATTTACTTTTGCACAGATTGACAAACCATGGCACACGGTTGTTGCTCATGGGATTCCACTACTAGACTTTGACAATCCAGAGGGTATGGAGTTGGTCAAAGATGAGATTTTGACATTCAACATGGGTCTCAAACCAATTGGAACACCGTACTGGCTATCAAGCAGAGAGAACAGGACTATCAAACGGGCTGGATCAGTGGCAATAGCCTTTGCAACTGAAGAAGAGGCCAACAGAGCAATCAGAAATCGACTCTATATTGCTGGAATCAGTGTCAGAGTTGAGAAATTTTACAATGTGGCTCCATCAACCCAGTGTAACAAATGCCAAAGCTTTGGTCACCTTGACAGCTATTGCAGAAAATCAGCAGTCTGTGGTCTATGTGGAGAAAATCATAGCACTCAGCAACACTATTGTAGTGTCTGCAGGACAAGGGGACTTAGCTGCTCACATCTAGCCCCAAAATGCGCCAATTGTTCAGGCTCTCATCAGGCCAGCTCCAAATCCTGCGAGGTTTATCTTGCAGCCAAAAAAAAACTTGATCAGGAGGAATTGTAATGTCAGACACACCTGATATGCGCGTCCTTCAAATCAACCTGAATAAAAACCAATATGCAACTGAAAATGCTCTACAGCTGGCTGTGGAGCTCAAAATTGATATCATAGCAGTCCAGGAGCCATGGCTGATACCCAGACAGCCTAGGAGCCAGGACTACACTAACACCAGATCCGTCTATCACAGTGGATTTGAACAGATATTTCCCAAGTTTTCGACTCAATTTAGACCAAGGACAATGGTCTATGTTGCTAGGAGACTTGGGAACAAAATTAAGCTTGCTAAGCAGTCACCACAGGATCCAGACATCCAGGTCCTAGAAATGACTGATGGAGTAGGCAGTATAAAAATTATTAACATTTATAACCAAGATGATCAGGCAGGTCAGAGGGGTAAAACCAATGAAGCTCACCTGTACAATCAGCAACCCGGCCCTAAATCCATCCTCCTTGGGACTTTAACCTTCACCATCCCCTGTGGGAGCCAGAGTCAATTCCAACTGGTCCCTCAGAGAAATTGGTTGAATGGTGTGAGGCACAAGAGATGGAGCTAATCAATATTCCTGGTGAGGGTACATTCTTCAGGAAACATATGGAAAAAGCAACAGTGATTGATCTGACTTTTGCATCACCAAATGTTGCAAGTAGAATCAAGGACTGGCAAATCATGGGTGATATTGGATCTGATCATTATGGGATCCTATTCACCCTGGAGTCTCTTTCAAATCTCCAGCCCAGAAGTCAATGTCAACCAAGGCTTAATATTAACCAAGCAGACTGGGATAAATTTGCCAAAATCTTGCAAGATATAACACATAACAACACTGTTCTCCAGGCACTTGATGACATTGGTCCCCTCATTGAATCTGATGGAATTGAATACCTAAGGACAGGCTCACATTTGACTTTTGATCAGTTAGACCAAGCAGCAAGTGAACTCACCAACTGTATCACAACACATCATCTTTCCCTCACGACACAAATTTTCAGAAAATCGTTAACTTGAGCTCATATTGAGTGTAACCTATGCAATAAGCAGAGCAGATTCCGAATACCGAGTCCAAAATTTCATCTGATAACTGGTTCAAGAGTTATTAAGGCTCAAAGCTGGATCAGGAGATTTGAAGTCAAATTTGGGTGAAAGCCCCAACAATTCAATCAACAACAATTGTCCACAGCAAGCAATTGATTCAAAATTTTGACTACAGATATTTCAGATACTTCTTCAACTGATCACAAATTTTCAGCAAAATCAAGCGATATTTGGTCAAGAACTTGTGGTTCAAAGAACGAATTAAACGGATTTTGCGACAAATTGCGGTTTTGGTTTTAAGAGGTCACCCTATAAGAAAAATTTTCATTGGTCAGAGACGCGTTTCGCGTCATTTTACGCGAAAATCACGTGGTTTACGCGTCGTTAAACTAAAAAGAATTCTCTAAAATCACGTGATATAAGTCACGTGATTTTTTGGTTTTGTGGAAAAAAAAAATCATTTTAAAAATTTTAAACAAATTTTTAAAAATAGAAAAAAAAGAAAACACCATAATAAAAATCAAAAAAGATATAAATCAAAATTCCAATAAATAATCATACAATTGGATTAATAAAAACAATGTCAAATACAATTTATGACCCATCATCCCCAGTAATGGATATGGAAATTTATCAAGGAGAATCCTCTAGCAATCATGCTAGCCACCTTTGTTTACCAAATGAAGAAGAATTTCCTCCATTGTTACCAAGTGCTAAGAGAACAAAACTAACTAACATTGATGAGGACATGGAGTTCAGTAGTGATCCAATTGCCGGCCCTTCCAATATGAACTGTTCCCAGACCACCTTTGTACCCTACATTGATCCTAATCCATCCATTAAAGGAAAGGCCAAAGAAACCCTTTCGTCATCAAAATATGCCAACCCCCCAGCAACCATTGGAAATGAGGAAGAAAATTCGAAGGATGTTCTCCTTCAAGCAAGAGACCTTATTGTGAAAGCTTATCACTTAACTAAAAATCGATCTGAACAATCAAGGCTCCTGGACCTACTTGAAGTATTTAGGGAATATACTGAGAAGGGAATCTTTGCAAGGCTTCAACAATTATTGCATCCCAAGTTGCCAATCTGGAGACAGCCACCAGACAAATTGAGACCAAGGCAAGAGCTTTGAACAAAATAGTAACACCTGCATTACCAAATCAAATAAACAACTCTCCAACCACTCAACGGCATGCAACTACTACCAATCCAGTACAACAACAGGCTTCCATGGCCTCAATGGCAGCAAGAGGAGTGGGCCAATCAACAGACCCCTTGCAATGGACTGTGGTAGGAAAGAAGAATCAAGTTAACCAATCAAAAACCAATCCAAATATACAAGCTAAAGACAAGGTTATTAGAAGGGTCATTCTAGTTCAAGATCCTGAAGCAAATAATAATTTTACATCTTTCCATGCCAGAAATCAAATTAATCAGATATTTGCATCAAATGGAATAAAGGGACCAGTGGTTAACACAGTGATGAAAACTCAAAACGGAAATATTGCTGTTACCACTACAGAAGAATATTCAGCTGATTTCTTTCTTGAAAAAAGATCAATTTGGGAAAATATAATACCATTTGCATCAGTCCAAAAAGATGAGCCATGGTTCAAAGTGATAGCTCATGGGATCCCTTTGGCAGACTTTGACAATGAGGACGGGATGGAAATGATTAAATCAGAGATAAAAACATTCAACAAAGGCCTGACTCCCATTGGAATTCCACATTGGATATCAACAAGGGAAAACCGCCAAATAAAACAAGCAGGATCAGTGGCCATTGCATTTGCCACTCAAGTAGAAGCAGAAAGAGCCATCCGGAACAGACTGTATATTGCTGGAATCAGCTCAAGAGTCACAAAGTTCTACAATGTAGCTCCCACCACCCAGTGCAATAAATGCCAAGCTTTTGGCCATGTAGAAAGCTACTGCAGACGAGATGCAGCCTGCCGACTCTGTGGAACCCGAGACCACAGCACACAGCAGCATTACTGCAGTGTTTGTAAGGCTAAGGGAGTACAATGTAGTCATCTGGCACCTAAGTGTGCCAACTGCAATGAAAATCACACAGCTAATTCAAAGACCTGCCAGGTTTACCTGAGCATTCGAGACAAGGCTGAAGAGATTGACCTTTAATGTCTGACACACCAGATATCAAGGTCCTCCAAATAAATGTAAACAGATATCAATTTGCAACAGAGAGTGCTCTTCAAAGAGCAATAGAACTAAACATTTCAATTATAGCAATACAAGAGCCTTGGCTTCCTCCAAGGCAGTCAAACCATAGTAATTTCCTTAACACTAGATCTATCAACCATTCAAGTTTTATGCAAATATTTCCTAATTTTCAACTACAACAAAGGCCTCGAACTATGCTCTATGTTTCTCTTCAAATAGGCCATAGAATTAAGCTCAACAATACTTCACCCCAAGATCCAGACCTCTTAGTTGTTGATATCATTGATGGAACAAGTTCAATTACATTCATCAACATATACAATCAAATTCGTGACAATGGTCCAACAATCCAAGCTCTTCCTCCTGACCTCTTTGGTAACAAAAGTACCATACTTCTAGGCGACTTCAACATGCATCATTCAAGGTGGGAGCCTGACTCTAGTGACACTCAAGAGTCAGATACTTTCATTGACTGGCTTGACAATCTTGGAATGGAATTGATGAATATACCAGGTGAAGGTACATTCTTTAGACCACAATATTAAACCATCAGTAATTGATCTTACCTTTACCTCGCAAATACTGGCAGACCGGACAAAAGACTGGCAGACATTGGAGGACTTAGGATCAGATCACTATGGAATAATGTTCACTATAGAAAGTACACTTGATAGGGTACAGCATCCCATGGAAAGATCATCATTTAATACCAAATATGCTGATTGGAAGAGATTCACATCAACTGTCATTGGACTCAGAAATGGCCAGAAGCTTCTTGATGCTGACCATCTAAGATCATTATCAACCCTTACAGAAGATCAACATCCAACTAAAGCTACTAATGAACTTATCAATGTGCTTGACATTGCTGCCTTTCAACTAACAGAAATAATAAAGGAAGCAGCCCATGCTAGTATCCCACTTCATAAATTCGGGCGAAAAGCCAAACCATGGTGGTCACCTGAGCTTAAACAATTGCGGAAATGTATGAGTAGGAGCCAGAGATTAATGAAAGCTAATAGGGAAGATATCAACCTCAAAGCTGCATACACTGAGGCAAGAAATTTATATTTCTCAAGCATTAAGAATGCAAAACAAGCTCATTGGAACTCTTTCCTTGAAAAAGGTGATGTGAAGTCAATTTTCAAAGCAATGGCATACACCAGGGACAATAAGGTCCAGAAAGTTCCGTCTATCATTGATCAAGATGGTGTCTTGATGGAGTCATTTGAAGGGAAGTGCAAATCATTTCGAAGTACACTTTTCCCAGCACCACCAGATTGTGAATTACCAAGCCAGATGAACTATCAACCCGGAAATTGGAGCTGGCCAAAGCTTAGCAAAGATGAATTGGAAAGAGCATGTTCTACAGATATCAAGGGAAAGACTCCTGGGCCTGATGGAATCAGCCATGAGATTGTCACCAGAGCCTACAGTGCTATACCTGACACGTTTTTGATGTTATATTCCAATCTCATAGATGTTGGATATCACCCCAAGTGCTGGAAACAGGCTACAGGAGCAGTACTTCGGAAGCCAGGAAAGCCAGACTACAATCAGCCAAAAGCCTACCGTGTGATCTCACTGCTAAATTGTCTGGGAAAAGTTAGTGAAAGGATTCTTGCCAAAAGACTGAGTTATCTTGCAGAGACAACTGATCTCTTGCATCCATCTCAGATTGGAGGAAGACTCAAAAAGTCAGCTGTTGATGCAGCTCTTCTTTTGACCAATGAGATAGAGACTAATCGCCAACTAAATCATATTTCATCAACCCTATTTTTGGATGTCAAAGGAGCATTTGACCATGTTGCTAAAAATCAACTGATAAGAGTACTTCAAGGTCTCAAGCTACCAAGAAGCTTGTAATACTGGGTAGAATCATTTCTAGAACAAAGGACATTGCAACTCAGATTTGATGGGTTGACTGAATGTGCAAGAGATCAAAACTGGGATACCACAGGGTAGCCCCATCTCACCAATTCTTTTTCTAATTTATATCCGGGACATTTTCAAGTCTAAATCAGTTCACATTTTGTCATATATGGATGATTTTGCCATTACCACTGCATCCACTAGCCCAAAGAGGAATATAAGAGTACTTGAGAGAGAAGTTGGACAACTGTTTGAATTGGCTAAAAATAACTTCATTGAATTTGATCCATCCAAAACCGAGTTAATGCACTTCACAAACCAGAAATCATTTAAAAATTGCTTCTTAACTTTACCAAATGGTATAAAAGCCATTCCTAAAAAGAAAATCCGCTGGCTTGGCATATGGTTTGATCCTAGCCTCAAATTTAGAGACCATTGTACCATAAGAACAGCACAAGCAACCCAGGCCTTTTACAGAATGGCAAGACTTGGTAACACAGAGCGTGGTCTATCACCAGCAGCAATGAGACAGATCTACATTGCATGTGTTATAAGCATTGCAGATTATGGATCAGCTGGAAGGGACAAGAATTCATTATATCAAATCTCCAAAAGCTACAAAACTTGGCCATGAGGAAAATACTTGGTGTCTTCAAGACTGCACCCATTCTTCCCATGGAAGTGGAATCATGCTTACTGCCACCTTGTATCCGACTTAAGGCTAATACTAGTAAGTTTGCTCTAAGGATGATGAAGTTATCAATCAGTCATCCAGTAAACCAAGAAATTCACAGTGAAAAAGATTTTGTGCTTCCAAAACCAACTCAAATTAGTAGAATAAAGTACAGCTTAGAAAAAATCATGGATGAACATTTAACTGAAAAAATTAGATCTCTAGCTTTTCAACCATGGGTCTCACCCCTAAAAAAAAAATATGAATAGAATTCAGCCCAGTGTGTAGCTGAACAGCACAAGGCAAGAATTGAAATTGAGGACTGGCAAAATGTGACCTATATCTATACTGATGCCTCTCTTACAATGAGAGCATTGGAGTAGGCATATCTTGGGTGGCCACTGATAATCATGGCCGACTCAACCACACCTTTAAATCAAATATAGGGGATAAAGTATTGGTATACAATGGTGAGTTGGAAGCTCTAACTCAGGCAATTGAATATTCTAGTACAATGGCTAAAAATGGCCATCACTTTGAAATATACTCCGACAACCAGGCAGCAATACTTCGGCTTGCCAACCTATCTGACAATCCTGGACAATCTTGCCAAATAAGGCTATAAGAGCATCTGAAACAATTATGAGCAAAAATGCTACTGTGTCATTAAACTGGATCCCAGGACATTCTGGTATCAAGGGTAATGAAGCAGCAGATAAACTAGCAAAGGAAGCATCAAGAATGCTCCCTGAAATAATGGAAACAAGTTTTGCCATGATGGGATCCAGATTAAAAAGTGAAATTCGCCTCCAATGGATGCAATATCTTGGACAGAATGACCTCAAGTTACAACTGAATCCATTGTCATATAGGAAAAAATTCAATTGGAAAATCAACTCAAAAATACAGGTACCAAATGGAACAAAAAGAAAAACAGTTAGTGCCTACTTCCAACTCAAACTAGGCATGGATATAATAAAGCATATTTATATCAACATGGATTAAGCACAGACAACAAATGTAGATGTGGCAAGCAACAAACACCAGAACACTTACTACTAAGCTGTAGTAATTACAAGCATAAACAAAAAGAGATGAAAGAGAAGTTGAATGGAAATCCCCTGAGCTTGAAGTTGCTACTTCACACTAAAAGAGGAGTTGAAGCAACCATTGAATATATAAATAGCACTGAAATATCAACCCGGGTATGGCACCTTGGTAGTAGAGAGACAAACTATGGAGTGAAGTAATTCAAATTGAAAGAAGGGGGACATTTTTCTCCTTAATAAGTAGTTGGTTTTGGTAGAATAAAGGGTCAAAAAAAAAAAAAAAAAAAGATAATTTTAAATACTATACAGGACTTGTTCCTAACTATCTACAAGAAAATATTGGGAATTAAAATGTTGAATATATAAAAATTTGTTAGTCTCTTTATGTAGAAACTAGAAGTCCTCTATAGTCATAGACTCAGATAGGACTATAATAAAATCTAATCTAATCTAATCACCAACTGTATCACCAAGGCTGCAAGAGCATGTATGCCAATGATATCATTTCATTATACATCAAAGCCATGGTGGAATAAGGACCTGAAGTTGATGAGAAAAGAAATGACTAGAAACCATAAGATGCTGAAATTCAATAAAGATGATCTCAATATCAAAAATGCATCTTTAGAAAGCAGGAACAAATATTTCTCAGCAATCAAAATAGCCAAGCAGGATCATTGGAATAAATTCCTTGAAAAAGAGGATGCCCAATCCATTTTCAAGGCCATGTCCTACACCAAGGATAGACAAAACAGCAGTATTCAATCCATCAGGTCAGCAGACAACCAGTTACAGGAGTCTTTTGAGGGAAAGTGCAAGGCCTTTCGAAATGCACTTTTCCCATCTCCTCCCCATGCTGATGAAGTGGAATGGAATACTTACCAGCCAGGTAGTTGGACTTGGCCCACATTGGAATGGTCAGAGCTAGAAAGAGCTTGCTCACAAACATCAAAGGAACTACCCCTGGACCAGATGGTATAAATCATCAAATAATAGTCAAAGCCTATCAAGCTATCCCAAATGTCTTCTTCCAGCTTTATTCCAGTCTTTTCAAGGTGGGATATCATCCTCAATGTTGGAAGCAGGCAACTGGGATCATACTTAAAAAGCAATCAAAACCAGACTACTCCCTGCCCAAAGCATACAGGGTCATCTCTCTTCTCAATTGCCTTGGCAAGGTCATGGAGAGAATATTGGCCAGGAGGCTAGGGTATCTGGCAGAGACATCATACTTGCTGGATCCTTCTCAGATTGGGGGTCGGCTGAAGAAGTCGGCCATGGATGCAGCACTACTTCTTACCAATGAGGTAGAAATTAATAAACAACTCAACAAGGTCACATCAACCCTCTTCTTGGATGTAAAGGGGGCATTTGATCATGTTGCACGCAATCAACTCCTGCAAATACTGCAGAAGCTCAAATTACCAATCAATCTTATAGCTTGGGTCGGTTCCTTCTTAGAGGGACGAAGCCTACAGCTGTCATTTGATGGAGAAAAAGAGGAATTTAGTGAGATAAATACAGGTATTCCTCAGGGGAGTCCTGTATCACCAATTTATTCCTTATCTATATTCAGGGATTATTCAGGAGAAATGCTGTCAAAGTTATCTCCTACATGGATGACATCACTTTGACAACAGCCTCAACCAGCCTGAAGAAAAACATCAAAATCCTTGAGAGGGAAGCAGCCCAGATCTTTGAGCTGGGTACCAAGAATGCAGTCCAGTTTGATCTTTCAAAGACAGAACTGATGCATTTCACAAGAAAGAAAAATGCAGGAAACTTTGCAGTAAAATTAACTAATGGCAATATTGTTAAACCTGTGGAATCAGTGCAATGGCTTGGCATCTGGTTTGACCCTGGATTGACATTCAAGAAACATGTCCAGGTCAGATCATCTCAGGCTGTACAATCATTCTACAGGATGGCAAGACTTGCCAACACAGAGAGGGGCCTGTCACCAGCCGCTCTTCGACAAATCTACCTTGCCTGTGTCACCAGTATAGCAGATTATGGCTCTGTCATCTGGTGGAAGGGTCAAGAATATGTAGCAAAATCTCTCCAGAAAATACAGAACCTGGCCTTAAGAAAGATACTGGGGGTATTCAAGACAGCCCCAATTCTGCCATGGAGGTGGAAGCTGCTCTTGCACCACCAAGGGTTAGGCTCTGTAAAAACATGAGGCAGTATGCATTCCGCTTAACCAAACTATCTCAATTTCATCCAGTCAATTTGGCAGCAAATAACAAGATTGAGCTACTAAAGTTGACAAAGATTGGTAGGATCAAGAAATCAATTGAAAACCTAGTGGAATTTGACACCTTGGAGCAAATCAAACAATTTCATTTCAAACCATGGAGGCAGGCCCTCCCTTATACGGTCAAAATTGAAAGGATCCCTAAGGATGAAGCAGCAGATATACATCAATGTTTGCTTCAACAAACTGACTGGTCCTCTACTACATTCATTTACACAGATGCCTCATATATGGCAGAAAGCACTGGTGTTGGAGTCAGCTTTGCAGCTACTGGGAGTTGCAGCAGTATTCAACATCACCATCAAACTAACATCGGACCAGAGGCCATGGTCTACAATGGAGAACTGGAAGCAATCACCCTAGGTATGGAGTATGCAAGTAGGCATTCTCAGCCAGGATTGAGCTTCCATATCTTTAGTGATAACCAAGCAGCTCTTCACAGACTACAGACACCCTCTGATAATCCTGGACAGGCTTGTCAGCTTAGGGCAATAGAAGCTGGACAAATCATCAATAGTAAACTTTCTTCAATTCAGCTCCACTGGATACCAGGCCACTCAGGAATTCCAGGTAATGAAGTTGCAGATAAACTGGCCAAAGAAGCATCGAAAATTTCCACAGAAAACAATAAAACTAGTCTATCTATGGTTAGACACTTAATTCAAAAGACCTTCCAGCATCAATGGCTGGAATATCTCCAAAATAATGACCAAAAAAAGCAACAAAATCCACTGACATATAGAAAGTTATTCAGTTGGAAAATCAACAATAAAATTAGTCTACCNAACAACAATTGTCCACAGCAAGCAATTGATTCAAAATTTTGACTACAGATATTTCAGATACTCTTCAACTGATCACAAATTTTCAGCAAAATCAAGCGATATTTGGTCAAGAACTCGTGGTTCAAAGAACGAATTAAACGGATTTTGCGACAAATTGCGGTTTTGGTTTTAAGAGGTCACCCTATAAGAAAAATTTTCATTGGTCAGAGACGCGTTTCGCGTCATTTTACGCGAAAATCACGTGGTTTACGCGTCGTTAAACTAAAAATAATTCTCTAAAATCACGTGATATAAGTCACGTGATTTTTGGTTTTGTGGAAAAAAAAATCATTTTAAAAATTTTAAAAATTTTAAAAATAGAAAAAAAAAGAAAACACCATAATAAAATCAAAAAAATATAAATCAAAATTCCAATAAATAATCATACAATTGGATTAATAAAAACAATGTCAAATACAATTTATGACCCATCATCCCCAGTAATGGATATGGAAATTTATCAAGGAGAATCCTCTGGCAATCATGCTAGCCACCTTTGTTTACCAAATGAAGAAGAATTTCCTCCATTGTTACCAAGTGCTAAGAGAACAAAACTAACTAACATTGATGAGGACATGGAGTTCAGTAGTGATCCAATTGCTGGCCCTTCCAATATGAACTGTTCCCAGACCACCTATGTACCCTACATTGACCCTAATCCATCCATTAAAGGAAAGGCCAAAGAACCCCTTTCGTCATCAAAATATGCCAACCCCCAGCAACCATTGGAAATGAGGAAGAAAATTCGAAGGATGTTCTCCTTCAAGCAAGAGACCTTATTGTGAAAGCTTATCACTTAACTAAAAATCGATCTGAACAATCAAGGCTCCTGGACCTACTTGAAGTATTTAGGGAATATACTGAGAAGGGAATCTTTGCAAGGCTTCAACAATTATTGCATCCCAAGTTGCCAATCTGGAGACAGCCACCAGACAAATTGAGACCAAGGCAAGAGCTTTGAACAAAATAGTAACACCTGCATTACCAAATCAAATAAACAACTCTCCAACCACTCAACGGCATGCAACTACTACCAATCCAGTACAACAACAGGCTTCCATGGCCTCAATGGCAGCAAGAGGAGTGGGCCAATCAACAGACCCCTTGCAATGGACTGTGGTAGGAAAGAAGAATCAAGTTAACCAATCAAAACCAATCCAAATATACAAGCTAAAGACAAGGTTATTAGAAGGGTCATTCTAGTTCAAGACCCTGAAGCAAATAATAATTTTACATCTTTCCATGCCAGAAATCAAATTAATCAGATATTTGCATCAAATGGAATAAAGGGACCAGTGGTTAACACAGTGATGAAAACTCAAAACGGAAATATTGCTGTTACCACTACAGAAGAATATTCAGCTGATTTCTTTCTTGAAAAAAGATCAATTTGGGAAAATATAATACCATTTGCATCAGTCCAAAAAGATGAGCCATGGTTCAAAGTGATAGCTCATGGGATCCCTTTGGCAGACTTTGACAATGAGGACGGGATGGAAATGATTAAATCAGAGATAAAAACATTCAACAAAGGCCTGACCCCATTGGAATCCACATTGGATATCAACAAGGGAAAACCGCCAAATAAAACAAGCAGGATCAGTGGCCATTGCATTTGCCACTCAAGTAGAAGCAGAAAGAGCCATCCGGAACAGACTGTATATTGCTGGAATCAGCTCAAGAGTCACAAAGTTCTACAATGTAGCTCCCACCACCCAGTGCAATAAATGCCAAGCTTTTGGCCATGTGAAAGCTACTGCAGACGAGATGCAGCCTGCCGACTCTGTGGAACCCGAGACCACAGCACACAGCAGCATTACTGCAGTGTTTGTAAGGCTAAGGGAGTACAATGTAGTCATCTGGCACCTAAGTGTGCCAACTGCAATGAAAATCACACAGCTAATTCAAAGACCTGCCAGGTTTACCTGAGCATTCGAGACAAGGCTGAAGAGATTGACCTTTAATGTCTGACACACCAGATATCAAGGTCCTCCAAATAAATGTAAACAGAATCAATTTGCAACAGAGAGTGCTCTTCAAAGAGCAATAGAACTAAACATTTCAATTATAGCAATACAAGAGCCTTGGCTTCCTCCAAGGCAGTCAAACCATAGTAATTTCCTTAACACTAGATCTATCAACCATTCAAGTTTTATGCAAATATTTCCTAATTTTCAACTACAACAAAGGCCTCGAACTATGCTCTATGTTTCTCTTCAAATAGGCCATAGAATTAAGCTCAACAATACTTCACCCCAAGATCCAGACCTCTTAGTTGTTGATATCATTGATGGAACAAGTTCAATTACATTCATCAACATATACAATCAAATTCGTGACAATGGTCCAACAATCCAAGCTCTTCCTCCTGACCTCTTTGGTAACAAAAGTACCATACTTCTAGGCGACTTCAACATGCATCATTCAAGGTGGGAGCCTGACTCTAGTGACACTCAAGAGTCAGATACTTTCATTGACTGGCTTGACAATCTTGGAATGGAATTGATGAATATACCAGGTGAAGGTACATTCTTTAGACCACAGATAATTAAACCATCAGTAATTGATCTTACCTTTACCTCGCAAATACTGGCAGACAGGACAAAAGACTGGCAGACATTGGAGGACTTAGGATCAGATCACTATGGAATAATGTTCACTATAGAAAGTACACTTGATAGGGTACAGCATCCCATGGAAAGATCATCATTTAATACCAAATATGCTGATTGGAAGAGATTCACATCAACTGTCATTGGACTCAGAAATGGCCAGAAGCTTCTTGATGCTGACCATCTAAGATCATTATCAACCCTTACAGAAGATCAACATCCAACTAAAGCTACTAATGAACTTATCAATGTGCTTGACATTGCTGCCTTTCAACTAACAGAAATAATAAAGGAAGCAGCCCATGCTAGTATCCCACTTCATAAATTCGGGCGAAAAGCCAAACCATGGTGGTCACCTGAGCTTAAACAATTGCGGAAATGTATGAGTAGGAGCCAGAGATTAATGAAAGCTAATAGGGAAGATATCAACCTCAAAGCTGCATACACTGAGGCAAGAAATTTATATTTCTCAAGCATTAAGAATGCAAAACAAGCTCATTGGAACTCTTTCCTTGAAAAAGGTGATGTGAAGTCAATTTTCAAAGCAATGGCATACACCAGGGACAATAAGGTCCAGAAAGTTCCGTCTATCATTGATCAAGATGGTGTCTTGATGGAGTCATTTGAAGGGAAGTGCAAATCATTTCGAAGTACACTTTTCCCAGCACCACCAGATTGTGAATTACCAAGCCAGATGAACTATCAACCCGGAAATTGGAGCTGGCCAAAGCTTAGCAAAGATGAATTGGAAAGAGCATGTTCTACAGATATCAAGGGAAAGACTCCTGGGCCTGATGGAATCAGCCATGAGATTGTCACCAGAGCCTACAGTGCTATACCTGACACGTTTTTGATGTTATATTCCAATCTCATAGATGTTGGATATCACCCCAAGTGCTGGAAACAGGCTACAGGAGCAGTACTTCGGAAGCCAGGAAAGCCAGACTACAATCAGCCAAAAGCCTACCGTGTGATCTCACTGCTAAATTGTCTGGGAAAAGTTAGTGAAAGGATTCTTGCCAAAAGACTGAGTTATCTTGCAGAGACAACTGATCTCTTGCATCCATCTCAGATTGGAGGAAGACTCAAAAAGTCAGCTGTTGATGCAGCTCTTCTTTTGACCAATGAGATAGAGACTAATCGCCAACTAAATCATATTTCATCAACCCTATTTTTGGATGTCAAAGGAGCATTTGACCATGTTGCTAAAAATCAACTGATAAGAGTACTTCAAGGTCTCAAGCTACCAAGAAGCTTGATATACTGGGTAGAATCATTTCTAGAACAAAGGACATTGCAACTCAGATTTGATGGGTTGACTGAGAATGTGCAAGAGATCAAAACTGGGATACCACAGGGTAGCCCCATCTCACCAATTCTTTTTCTAATTTATATCCGGGACATTTTCAAGTCTAAATCAGTTCACATTTTGTCATATATGGATGATTTGCCATTACCACTGCATCCACTAGCCCAAAGAGGAATATAAGAGTACTTGAGAGAAGTTGGACAACTGTTTGAATTGGCTAAAAATAACTTCATTGAATTTGATCCATCCAAAACCGAGTTAATGCACTTCACAAACCAGAAATCATTTAAAAATTGCTTCTTAACTTTACCAAATGGTATAAAAGCCATTCCTAAAAAGAAAATCGCTGGCTTGGCATATGGTTTGATCCTAGCCTCAAATTTAGAGACCATTGTACCATAAGAACAGCACAAGCAACCCAGGCCTTTTACAGAATGGCAAGACTTGGTAACACAGAGCGTGGTCTATCACCAGCAGCAATGAGACAGATCTACATTGCATGTGTTATAAGCATTGCAGATTATGGATCAGCTGTTTGGTGGAAGGGACAAGAATTCATTATATCAAATCTCCAAAAGCTACAAAACTTGGCCATGAGGAAAATACTTGGTGTCTTCAAGACTGCACCCATTCTTCCCATGGAAGTGGAATCATGCTTACTGCCACCTCGTATCCGACTTAAGGCTAATACTAGTAAGTTTGCTCTAAGGATGATGAAGTTATCAATCAGTCATCCAGTAAACCAAGAAATTCACAGTGAAAAAGATTTTGTGCTTCCAAAACCAACTCAAATTAGTAGAATAAAGTACAGCTTAGAAAAAATCATGGATGAACATTTAACTGAAAAAATTAGATCTCTAGCTTTTCAACCATGGGTCTCACCCCCTCAATATAAAATAAATATGAATATAGAAGTTCAGCCCAGTGTGTAGCTGAACAGCACAAGGCAAGAATTGAAATTGAGGACTGGCAAAATGTGACCTATATCTATACTGATGCTCTCTTTACAATGAGAGCATTGGAGTAGGCATATCTTGGGTGGCCACTGATAATCATGGCCGACTCAACCACACCTTTAAATCAAATATAGGGGATAAAGTATTGGTATACAATGGTGAGTTGGAAGCTCTAACTCAGGCAATTGAATATTCTAGTACAATGGCTAAAAATGGCCATCACTTTGAAATATACTCCGACAACCAGGCAGCAATACTTCGGCTTGCCAACCTATCTGACAATCCTGGACAATCTTGCCAAATAAGGGCTATAAGAGCATCTGAAACAATTATGAGCAAAAATGCTACTGTGTCATTAAACTGGATCCCAGGACATTCTGGTATCAAGGGTAATGAAGCAGCAGATAAACTAGCAAAGGAAGCATCAAGAATGCTCCCTGAAATAATGGAAACAAGTTTTGCCATGATGGGATCCAGATTAAAAAGTGAAATTCGCCTCCAATGGATGCAATATCTTGGACAGAATGACCTCAAGTTACAACTGAATCCATTGTCATATAGGAAAAAATTCAATTGGAAAATCAACTCAAAAATACAGGTACCAAATGGAACAAAAAGAAAAACAGTTAGTGCCTACTTCCAACTCAAACTAGGCATGGATATAATAAAGCATATTTATATCAACATGGATTAAGCACAGACAACAAATGTAGATGTGGCAAGCAACAAACACCAGAACACTTACTACTAAGCTGTAGTAATTACAAGCATAAACAAAAAGAGATGAAAGAGAAGTTGAATGGAAATCCCCTGAGCTTGAAGTTGCTACTTCACACTAAAAGAGGAGTTGAAGCAACCATTGAATATATAAATAGCACTGAAATATCAACCCGGGTATGGCACCTTGGTAGTAGAGAGACAAACTATGGAGTGAAGTAATTCAAATTGAAAGAAGGGGGACATTTTTCTCCTTAATAAGTAGTTGGTTTTGGTAGAATAAAGGGTCAAAAAAAAAAAAAAAAAAAAAAAAAGATAATTTTAAATACTATACAGGACTTGTTCCTAACTATCTACAAGAAAATATTGGGAATTAAACTAGTTGAATATATAAAAATTTTTAGTCTCTTTATGTAGAAACTAGAAGTCCTCTATAGTCATAGACTCAGATAGGACTATAATAAAATCTAATCTAATCTAATCACCAACTGTATCACCAAGGCTGCAAGAGCATGTATGCCAATGATATCATTTCATTATACATCAAAGCCATGGTGGAATAAGGACCTGAAGTTGATGAGAAAAGAAATGACTAGAAACCATAAGATGCTGAAATTCAATAAAGATGATCTCAATATCAAAATGCATCTTTAGAAAGCAGGAACAAATATTTCTCAGCAATCAAAATAGCCAAGCAGGATCATTGGAATAAATTCCTTGAAAAAGAGGATGCCCAATCCATTTTCAAGGCCATGTCCTACACCAAGGATAGACAAAACAGCAGTATTCAATCCATCAGGTCAGCAGACAACCAGTTACAGGAGTCTTTTGAGGGAAAATGCAAGGCCTTTCGAAATGCACTTTTCCCATCTCCTCCCCATGCTGATGAAGTGGAATGGAATACTTACCAGCCAGGTAGTTGGACTTGGCCCACATTGGAATGGTCAGAGCTAGAAAGAGCTTGCTCAACAAACATCAAAGGAACTACCCCTGGACCAGATGGTATAAATAATCAAATAATAGTCAAAGCCTATCAAGCTATCCCATATGTCTTCTTCCAGCTTTATTCCAGTCTTTTCAAGGTGGGATATCATCCTCTATGTTGGAAGCAGGCAACTGGGATCATACTTAAAAAGCAATCAAAACCAGACTACTCCCTGCCCAAAGCATACAGGGTCATCTCTCCTCTCAATTGCCTTGGCAAGGTCATGGAGAGAATATTGGCCAGGAGGCTAGGGTATCTGGCAGAGACATCATACTTGCTGGATCCTTCTCAGATTGGGGGTCGGCTGAAGAAGTCGGCCATGGATGCAGCACTACTTCTTACCAATGAGGTAGAAATTAATAAACAACTCAACAAGGTCACATCAACCCTCTTCTTGGATGTAAAGGGGCATTTGATCATGTTGCACGCAATCAACTCCTGCAAATACTGCAGAAGCTCAAATTACCAATCAATCTTATAGCTTGGGTCGGTTCCTTCTTAGAGGGACGAAGCCTACAGCTGTCATTTGATGGAGAAAAAGAGGAATTTAGTGAGATAAATACAGGTATTCCTCAGGGGAGTCCTGTATCACCAATTTATTCCTTATCTATATTCAGGGATTATTCAGGAGAAATGCTGTCAAAGTTATCTCCTACATGGATGACATCACTTTGACAACAGCCTCAACCAGCCTGAAGAAAAACATCAAAATCCTTGAGAGGGAAGCAGCCCAGATCTTTGAGCTGGGTACCAAGAATGCAGTCCAGTTTGATCTTTCAAAGACAGAACTGATGCATTTCACAAGAAAGAAAAATGCAGGAAACTTTGCAGTAAAATTAACTAATGGCAATATTGTTAAACCTGTGGAATCAGTGCAATGGCTTGGCATCTGGTTTGACCCTGGATTGACATTCAAGAAACATGTCCAGGTCAGATCATCTCAGGCTGTACAATCATTCTACAGGATGGCAAGACTTGCCAACACAGAGAGGGCCTGTCACCAGCGCTCTTCGACAAATCTACCTTGCCTGTGTCACCAGCATAGCAGATTATGGCTCTGTCATCTGGTGGAAGGGTCAAGAATATGTAGCAAAATCTCTCCAGAAAATACAGAACCTGGCCTTAAGAAAGATACTGGGGTATTCAAGACAGCCCCAATTCTGCCCATGGAGGTGGAAGCTGCTCTTGCACCACCAAGGGTTAGGCTCTGTAAAAACATGAGGCAGTATGCATTCCGCTTAACCAAACTATCTCAATTTCATCCAGTCAATTTGGCAGCAAATAACAAGATTGAGCTACTAAAGTTGACAAAGATTGGTAGGATCAAGAAATCAATTGAAAACCTAGTGGAATTTGACACCTTGGAGCAAATCAAACAATTTCATTTCAAACCATGGAGGCAGGCCCTCCCTTATACAGTCAAAATTGAAAGGATCCCTAAGGATGAAGCAGCAGATATACATCAATGTTTGCTTCAACAAACTGACTGGTCCTCTACTACATTCATTTACACAGATGCCTCATATATGGCAGAAAGCACTGGTGTTGGAGTCAGCTTTGCAGCTACTGGGAGTTGCAGCAGTATTCAACATCACCATCAAACTAACATCGGACCAGAGGCCATGGTCTACAATGGAGAACTGGAAGCAATCACCCTAGGTATGGAGTATGCAAGTAGGCATTCTCAGCCAGGATTGAGCTTCCATATCTTTAGTGATAACCAAGCAGCTCTTCACAGACTACAGACACCCTCTGATAATCCTGGACAGGCTTGTCAGCTTAGGGCAATAGAAGCTGGACAAATCATCAATAGTAAACTTTCTTCAATTCAGCTCCACTGGATACCAGGCCACTCAGGAATTCCAGGTAATGAAGTTGCAGATAAACTGGCCAAAGAAGCATCGAAAATTTCCACAGAAAACAATAAAACTAGTCTATCTATGGTTAGACACTTAATTCAAAAGACCTTCCAGCATCAATGGCTGGAATATCTCCAAAATAATGACCAAAAAAGCAACAAAATCCACTGACATAGAAAGTTATTCAGTTGGAAAATCAACAATAAAATTAGTCTACCATCAGGAGTAGAAAGGAAAGTGGCCAGTGCTTTCTTTCAACTTAAAACTGGTCATGGTTATAACAGCTCCTATCTATACAAGCGAGGGCAAAGAGGCAGTGATAGGTGTACATGTGGGAAACGAGAAACACCTGAGCATCTTCTGCTAAGCTGTAGTAACTATAGGCATGAAAGGATTGAACTTAAAAGGAGATTGAATGGAAACCAACCCAGTCTTAAGCTTTTAATGAGCATAAAGATTGGGATTGATAAAACCCTTGATTATATAAAGAAAACAAATATATCAACAAGAAGGTGGTATTTGGAGAGGGTGGATGGTGGAGACATGGCATAAGTTGATGCATTAGATTTGAAGTGAAGGAAGAGTAGGAATACAGAGACTATTAATATTAGGGTAAAACCCTCAATGTCCATTGGAAAATATTGAAAATGAAGTACAATTAAAAACAAATGAAATTTGGTGGGGTTTTGTATGGTTTTAGTAGTCCTTCATAGTCATAGACTCAGTAGGGACTTAAATTAAATTCTATTCTATTCCATTCTATTCTAAGTGCATAGTTATTCTTTAGCTTCAAATGCCTCACTGTTGTTGGTAATATTGCTGCTTCCACCTGCAGAGCTTGTGCAGGGCTGCTTGGATATGCACCAGTAATGAATCTGACAGCCCTATTTTGGAGCTTTTGGTATTTATTGGTGAGTTGTTGTTTACCATATCTTCCAGACCACATCACAGACCCATAGTCAAGCACAGATGTGACACAGGATAAATACAACTGCCTCAAAGCATTGAATTTGAGTCCTTTGAATGGAGAAGCTAGCCTTATGATCCTCTGAAGAGCTCCATTGGCTAGTTGAAGCCGCTTGTCCACATGGGTCTTGAAGGTTAGTTTTCGATCAAACCAAATACCAAGCCATCTGACTATCTCCTTTGGATGTAGTGATATCTGATCTACTTTTAATGATGTCAGGATTGGTAAGCGCTTATTACCAAAGTGTATAAGTTCCGATTTATCCTTGTCAAAAGTAACTGAGATTGACTTGGCTGTTGAAAAGATGGTGTTGAAAAGATGGTGTTGAGTTGGACTTCCAGCTCCCTCATATTTTTGCTGACTGAGGTTGAAGCACAAGAAATTGACAAATCATCAATATATGAGAGCTGGAGTGTGTTATTAGTGTTATTATTTGCATGTAGGAACCTTATTGAAAGGAGAAATAGTATAGGTGAGATAGGGCTTCCTTGAGGTGTTCCAGAAACAGCAAATTCTTCACTCAGCTCCCCATTGAAAAGCAGCCTGATAGTCCTGTTAGTAAGGAAGGAATCAACCCACTTAATAAGCTGTTTTGGTAACTCCAGCTGACCCATGACTTGGATAAGCTTTGCTGGCTCAAGTCTATCAAAAGCTCCAAGGATGTCCAAAAACACTGTGCTGACTATTCTTCCTCTCTTGGTATTTGATTCAATAAAATGTTGAAGCAGGATTGCAGCATCTATAGCACAACGCTGCTTTCGTCCTCCCATTTGACTGTTGTGGAAAAGATTAGTGGTTGTGTTGCCAAGAAAAGATAGTCTGTTGGCATAGATTCTTTATAATAATAATAATCCATTTATGTCCTATTTGAGTTTACAACTATGTAGGACAGACTATTTAAATACAACTTATCTTTTCCATTCTAATTTGGGTTTCTTTAATTTGATGGTGGGATCCCCATTACTGGTTCACCAGGAGGGTACTTTGTACCTGACAAAAGAAATAAAATAAAAAATAATAACAGTCAAGCCACACATTTCAAAATCATATCTCTTCATATCTGTTTCTAATATATTAGTCAAATTCCTGTAATGCCTTTTCTTTAAATTTATGACTCCCCTAATCAGGCCATTCTCCTTCACTGAACCATTTCAAGGTTGCAATGTGAGTGTTCCTCAGGTATTCTATTGTTAATTTTATTCCCTTGGTTGTATTGAGAAGTAATTCCATTGTTGGTCTTTCCACTCTCAGGTCCTCAAGTAGTTTCCTTCGTTCATTCTTATACTTAGCACATTCCAATAGGAGATGTTTAGGTGTTTGTTTTGCTGTTCCATTGCAGTCACAAAGACCTGTGCTATGTCTCTTTATTTTATACATATATCCTCGGAAATATCCATGGCCAAGTTTTAGTTGATAGAAGGAGCTTGCAATCTTTCTGGGTACTCCTGAAGGTATTTGTATTTTTTGAACAAATTTGGGTTGAAAATTGGCTGAGTAGGCGGATGGTTTGTTTTTCCTTGCCCTTGTTTTATACTTGAGATAGTCATCTTGCCATTCATTCATTGTTGATTGGGAGAGGTTTGATTTTATGGATGCTAGACTACAAGGAACTAAAGATGGGGAAACTTTGGTTCCTTGTTTAGCTAGTCTATCAGCAATTTCATTTCCTTCAATGTTGAGATGTCCCGGCACCCACTCAATGGAAATTTCTTGCACTCCATTCTGGATAGCTAGAATTGCTGCTTGACTGGCTCTCATTTGCCAGGCTTGTCCAGGCTTTGGTTAGTTTGTTTGCAATCTATAAATAGCTGCTTTGTTGTCTGAACATATTTTGATTTTATATCCCTGAAGATATATCTGTTGTCCTGTATACTCAAGAGCCTGACAGAGGCCTTCTAGCTCTCCATTGTATACAATCTGGTCTGGTCCAATATTATTGAATGATTCGTAGACTGCCCTATCTTTGGCAAGGTCTATGGCTATTAGTCCTACTCCCACACCTTCAGACTCTAAGAATGAGGAAGCATCTGTGTAAATATAAATCACCTTGGTTCCCCTATCCCTTTCAAGGTTGCTGTTATGAATTCTAGCCACTTCTTCTTTTGGATGGTTCAGGATGATGTATTGAATTGGGGAATTAGGCAAAGAGGTATATGGCGCTGAGTAATGTAATTTTTCTACATTCTCTGGCCAAAGATCCTTGATTGATGTCCATAGAAGACATGATTGGGTTGGTTTCTTTTGATTTCTGGACTCATCTTCATCTCCTTCCTTGTTTTGCACAAGGATCTTTCTTACTGGATGACTTTGTTGAAGAGTCAAGATTCGGAATGCATATGCTCTGCTTATTTTGTTGAGTCTAATTTGAGGAGGTTGGAGTCCTGCTTCTATTTCCATGGGTTTAACTGGTGCTGTCCTGAAAACACCCAGGATCTTTCTTGCAACCTGATTTTGTAGCTTTTGTAGCTGATTAGATAGTCCTGCCTGATTTCTCCACCAAACTGGGCTTCCATAATCAGCAACACTAGTTATGCAGGCCAAGTAAATCTGCCTAATTGAGTGTGGGGAGAGTCCTTTGTTGATGTTGGCAAGTCTAGACATCCGAAAAAAGGCATTTCTTGCTTGTTGGGTTCTAATAGAGACATGTTCTTTGAAGGAGAGCTGGCTATCAAACCAGATTCCTAGCCATTGGACCAGTCTTTTCGGCTTAACAATATTTCCGCTAGGGAGCTTGAGGTTGGTTATAAGGGCTTCTTTTGACTTGGTGAAATGTATCAGCTCTGTTTTATCCATGTCAAACTCCACTGCATTTTTGGCTCCTTGGTGATAGAGGAATGCTACCTCTCTCTCTAGGATCTGGACATTTTTTCGAAGGCTAGCTGAGCTTACTGTAAGTGATATATCATCAATGTAAGATAGCATCTTGACTGAATTGCTTTGGAATAGATTCCTGATATAGATTAGGAATAACATTGGTGAAACTGGGCTCCCTTGTGGTATGCCTGTCTCCACTTGACAAAATTGTTCCTTTTGACCATCAAAGGACAATTGAATCTGTCTTTGGCTCAGGAATGATTTAGTCCAAGATAGGAGTGACAATGGCATAGATTCTTTCCAACAGTTTGGAAAGACATGGAAGCAAGGAAATTGGGCGGTATGCCCTCGGCTCTGAGTAGTCCTTTTTATTCTGTTTGGGTAGAATGATTCCAATTGCTTGCTTCCATCTGCTTGGATGTTGACCACTGTTGAATAGATAGTTGTATGCCTTGAAAAATGTTGTTGGGACACACTCCATAGCAGCTTTGATAATTGTCCAATCTAGCTGGTCTATTCCTGGGGCTGTCTTCTTGTTAGGTATTGCTGCTTTTATCTCTCCAATAGTTAGCTCTGGCCAATCCCAATTTTGTCTATCAGAGCAAGATCTGTCAAGTAGTGAGGAAGCTGATGCAGTGTTACAGTCTAATGGTGCTGTTAACCCATCATCAGTAGGGCTTAAACAGCTTTTTGGGAATAAACCTTGCACAAGGGCTTGACACTTGTCCTTGAAAGATTTTGCTACTCCAGACTAAGTCTCATTAGTTAGTGGATTATTTCTTTGGCATTGAAGGGCTGGGATAAAATGGCGAGGCTGATTGGATGTTTTAGTGTAGTTATATGCTTTAAATATCATCTTCTCTTTTTTTTTTTTTTTTTTTTTATTTACATCCTATTTGAGTCAATGACTATTAAAAGATGTGTAGCTACACTACAATTTTTATCTCCCAAAATCAAAAACTCCCCATCTCATCTCCTCTATTCTCCTCCCCCAAGTACCATCCCCTTGTTGATATTTTTGTCTCTATCAAATAGTTCAATGTTGAATTAATTCCAATCTTGTTATGAAGCAATACTTCCAAGCTCATATCCTGACCCTGTAGCTTCTCTTTCATTCTCTTCCTGTTCTGCGCATACTTCCTACAGTCTAGCAGCAAATGCCTCGGATTCTGCTCCTCTCCACAGCTGCAGCTTCCAATATTTGATCGTCCTATCCTATTCATGTATGACTTAAAGTATCCATGTCCCAGCTTGAGTTGATAAAATGATGAGCTGACCTCTCTTCTGACTCCCCTTGGGACCCAGGGCTTCTTTCTTATTTGCCAAGGGTAAACCTCTGAGTATGACAGGTGAGTGCTCTGTTCCTGCCTTTTTAAATCATATTTGTTCAATATTTCTAGCCATTCTTTAGTTTTCAAGACTTCTAGCTCTTGTGAGATACATGCTAGACTCATGGGATAGCTGTCATCTGGCTCAAGATTTGATGCTAATTTAGCAAGCTTGTCTGCTTCTTCATTGCCTTGAATCCCTTGATGAGCAGGTACCCATTGGAGAGTGACATCTGTTCCTTGTTCTTTTAACTTTCTGGCTGCTTCCACGGCTCGATTAGCTAGCCATTGGCCAGCTTTACCTCCTATGTCTTTTAGTCTATTGATAGCTGCTTGACTATCTGAAAAAATGATCACATGCTGAATATTCCGGGTCTGTCTGTGAGCATGCTCAAATGCTCGAACAATTGCTTCCAACTCTCCATCATAGACAGTGCTTGTGTCCTTTGATAGTGTATAGTGTTCTCTCGAAATTGTTTGATCCATTTGGTTGTATCCTGCAAGTGATATTCCTATTCCTGGGGAATCTGGGGAGCTTGAAGCATCAGTATAGTAGATGTAATAGTTCTCCCTAGCACACTCTGACAGAATTTGATTGTGTAATACTTTTTCTTCCTCTATACTCTGACTACCCTCAACAACTCTATATGGGACACCTTTACTCCAAGGGGCAAAGGGAGTGATTATACTCTTCTCAATATTGAAGGATTCATTATTGTATGGTAATGAATGTATAATTTTGTATACCTGGCTTCCTCTTCTATTTATAAACTCATTTTCAGGCACTTCTTCTAAACTTTGCTTAATTATCCTGGAAATTGGATGATTTGGCATAAGTGTTAATCCTCTTAAAGCATATTTTCTTCTGCTTTTGTTTAATCTAATTTCAGGAGGGCAGAGACATGCTTCTACCTCCATTGGCCTAATGGGTGATGTTCTGAAACAGCCCAATATTTTCCTTAATGCTATATTTTGTAGCCCCTGCAGAAGATCTGCCAAGTTTTGTTGCCCTCTCCACCAGACTGGACTAGCATAGTCAGAAATAGTCATGATGCAGGCCTCATCATCTTCTCTTTGGCAGAGTTTAAAAATTGTTCCCAATGGCTGGCTTTTGCATTGCTGATGGCTTTGAAGTAAGTATTCCTCACAATTTTGGCTTCCTCTTGCACTGCTTGGGCTGAAAAAAGCTTTGCCCTTCGTCTATGCTGATGGTAACTGTGCCTTAAATTTGTTAGATTTTCAGTCCACCATGATTTTGATCTGCTGCATGGCCTTGACTGAGGGATAGAACAATCAGCTGCTCCTTGAACCATATCCTGAAGAATACCTGCAACAGAGTCACTGTCTGCTAATGCTATAGATGTGTCCAGCAGTTGGTTGATGTAGTCCTGGTTTCTAAGCAGGTAATTGTTTTTTTTTTTTATTTTTTTTTTTTATTAAATTTACATCCTATTTGAGTCTATGACTATTAAAAGATGTGTAGCTTCACTACAATTTTTTCCCTAAATTCATCAACTCCTCATGTCAACCCTTCTACTTTCACCCCCCAAATACCATCCCCTAGTCAATATTTTTGTCTCTCTCAAATATTCTAATGTTGGACTAATTCCAATCTTATTATGAAGCAAAATTTCTAGGCTCAGTTCCTGACCCTGTAACCTTTCCTTCATTCTTTTCCGGTTCTGGCTGTTTTTTTTTTTTTTTAATTCATAGTGTATTCAGCTATCTAGCTATGACACGTTTATAACTTCTAATTCTAAGCTTCCCCTCCTTACTAAAAACCTCACATCCTTTCAAAATACTTTATATCCCAATTATATGTCCTAATTTAACTCCCTTTATGTGCTGCCATGCACTTTCTTTTTTTTTTTTTTTTTTTTAATTATTATTTACATCCTATATAAGTCTATGACTATCAGAGGATGTGTAGTATCCTACTACAATTTTTCTAGCTAAATTCAATTTTAATCACATTCAAATTCTCTATTATCCTCACCTAGATACCAACCCCTTGTTGATATCTTTGTCTCATTTAAGTATTCCAAAATTGCTGATATTCCAATATTGCTTTGAAGCAGTACTTCAAGGCTCATCTCCTTGTTTCCAAGCCTGTCCTTCATTCTTTTCCGGTTCTGTTTGTACCTCCTGCATTCCATAATTAAATGTTTTGGTGTCTGTACATCCCCACAAAGACACCTGTCTGTTGTGGTTTGTCCTATTCTTTGCATGTACCACTTGTTATAGCCATGACCAATTTAAAGCTGATAAAATGCTGCACTAATTCCCCTCTTTATCCCTCTTGGAACCCATGGCCTTTTTCTTATTTGCCATGGATATGTGTTGGAGTATTGGGATGGCTGTTCCTGCTGTTGCCTCTTTTCATCATATTTTGTCAATATTTCTTGCCACTCAAGGCATTTTTTCTTGTTAATTTCTTTGTATATGACTGCTAGACTTGTGGGATATCCTTTATCTGGATCACAATGAGATGCTGCCTTGGCTAGCTTGTCAGCTTCTTCATTCCCTTTGATGTCTTGATGAGCTGGGACCCATCTCAATTTGACTTCTATTCCTTCTTTTTGTAGTAGTGTGCAGCTTTTATTGCCCGGATAATTTTTGCTTGACCAGACTTACTACTTATATCTTCCATTCTTTTCAAAGCTGCTTTGCTGTCAGAGAAAATTGTGACTGACTTCTATCCCATGCTTGACTATTTGCATGTTCAATAGCTCTAACAATAGCCTCTAACTCTCCTTCATAGATTGTATCTGTATCTTTTGATAGAGTGTAATATTCACTCTTAACACTCTGGTCTATTTGGTCATAAACTAAATGTGAAATACCTATACCTTTGCTATCTGATGATTCAGATGCATCTGTATAGTATATAACTTGAGATTTCCCTCTAGATTTCATAAGAAATCTATTATGTAATATTTTTTCTTCTTCTTTGTTGCCATTCCCACTGCAAACATTATATGGCAGACTTCTGCCCCAGGGTGCATAGAAATTAGGCCTAATTAGTTCAATGTCAACAAGATCAGGGTTGTAGATTAATGATTCCCTAATCCTTTTGACCTGGTTTTCTTTTACATTTCTTCTTTCATGGTGGGAGTATTCTAAATTTTGCTTCATCATCAAATTTAATGGATGATTTGTGGCTAGGGTTAATGTTCTCATAGCATATTTTCTTCTGCTATGATTCAGTCTGACCTCTGGTGGGCATAGACACGCTTCCACCTCCATTGGTCTAATTGGTGATGTTTTAAAACATCCCAAAATTTTTCTCAATGCAATGTTTTGCAATCCTTGTAGTAAATCAACAAACAACTGTTGTCCCCTCCACCAGACAGGACTTGCATAGTCGGAAATACTGGTCACACATGCAAGATATAGCTGTCTCATTGCTATATGGCTAAGTCCTCTCTCGGTATTTGCAAGTCTTGCCATCCTTTGGAAAGCAGCTTTTGCCTGGGCCACCCTGATTGTAATATGATATTTGAAAGAAAGGTTCTGGTCAAACCATACTCCCAACCATTTAACCACCGCAGCTGTAGCTATTTTTTCGCCATTTGGCAGGTATAAATGGCTCTCATTAGCCTCTCTTGATTTTGCAAAGTGGATCAACTCTGTTTTTTCAATATCAAACTGGACAGCGTTCTTTTTGCCCATTTCTTGAAGATTTTTATATTCTTCTTCCAGTATTTTTGTATTCTTCTCAAAGCTGTTAGATGAGACAGTCAGTGCTATATCATCAATGTATGATATGAATTTCCCTGTCCTAGAGCTGAACATATCTCTGATATATATCAAGAATAAAATAGGTGAAATGGGACTACCTTGTGGTATCCCAGTCTCAACAGGCAAAAATTCCTCCTCATTCCCATCAAAAGCCAATTTGAGCTTTCGGTCACTGAGGAAAGAGTCCACCATGTCAAGAGGCTAAGGGGAAGACCCAATCTACTCATCACAGCCAATAATTGATTCTTGGCCACATGATCAAAGGCACCCCTGACATCCAAGAATAGAGTGGATGTCTTCCTTCCAGCTTCTTTCTCTGTCTGAACTTGATTGACCAACATTAGACATGCATCCACTGCAGACTTCTTTAATCTTCCTCCAATCTGGGATGGATCCAAGAGGTGGGTTTTTTCAGCTAGATAAGCTAATCTTTTAGCTAAAATTCTTTCAAGGGTTTTCCCCAAGCAGTTGAGGAGTGAAATTATTCTGTAAGCCTTTGGTTGTGAATAGTCAGGCTTCGAGGGTTTCTTCAGTACAACACCTGTGGCCTGCCTCCAACACTTTGGCTGGTATCCAATATTAAAAAGTAAAGAATAAATCTTGAAAAATAGCTCCTTGTTGGCCTGGAAAGCATGACTTATCATTCTCTGGTCTATTTGATCTGGTCCTGGCGCTTTTCCTTTTGATGGTCTAATGCATGCCTCTTCCACTTCTGACATTGTTAGCCTTGGCCATTCCCAGTAAAGCTCTCTGTGTGAGGCCCAGTTAATCTCTGGAGTTTGTGGTGGTGGAATGAATAGCTTATTCCTGATTGCACCACACTTGTCTGTGAAATCACTTTTAAACACTCCATTCTCATCTTGAATCATTGGTAGCTGTGAAGATTGCCTATCTTTGGTGTATGCTAAGGCCTTGAATATTGCTTCTGGATCTTCCTGTTCGAGAAATTTATTCCAGTGATTCTTTTTAGCAGTCTTAATTTCTTGGAAATAACTATTCCTTGCTTTTGTATACTGATGCAACAAGCTTTGGCTTGAAGGGTCTTTAAGGTGATTTCTTTGAGCTCTCATCATTGACTTCCTTAGAACCTTCAGTTCTTCTGTCCACCATGGTTTTGATATTGCTCCAGCCTTTTTCCTTGGGATAGAGCTCTCGGCTGATCTAATTAGAATTTCAGTGACCTCTTGTCCAATTTTGTCAAGCTTCTCTTTTAGACTGTCTCCTTCCTTCCAAAGACTTTGGCTATCACATTTGGTTAAAGCCATAAGGTTGTCTGAAGCAAGTATTTGGGAATTACAAAAAAGCTTGTCACTGGTTTTTTTGAACTTCTCCCAGTCTGCTCTTTTGGAGATAAACCTCTCTGGCTTCAACATTGATTGGGGATGTCCATTTCTCTGGTCTAGGATTGTGAACATTATGCCTTGATGATCTGATCCTGTTGAGAGAGTTTGCCAGTCATGAACAAACCTTTCTGACCAATTAGTTGCTAGGGTTAAGTCAATCACTGAAGGACATTTCATATGTGGTCTATAAAATGTTCCCTGGCCAATTTTATTAAGTACAGAAAGACTTTGATCTTCCATCCAGTCATATAATTTCTCAGCCAAAGTTGATTTTGGATAGTGAGGATCCCAGTCTGGATGATGCTCATTAAAATCCCCAACTATGACTGAGTTTGATGTTATGTTCAAGTTTGTGCCACATCTCTCTATGGTTGTGAGGTTATTTTCTGGTCCCTGGTGCTTCTGGTTATAAATATTGATTATATTCATGTTGAAATTGTGGTGGTTAAAATTTACTGCAAGGATATCTGGATCACTTGGATATCCTTGAAGGACATGATGCTGAATGTGTAAATGCTTTGAAATATAAAACATTGTCCTGGGTCTTAATTTGAAGTTCAATGTTTGGGGAAATACTTGTGTGAATGAAGGGTGATTGATTGATTGGGCCCCTTCATATGTTGTTCTCTGTCTTTGGTTTGCTATCCAAGGCTCTTGGACTGCTATAATTCCTATCTTCAAATCTAGTGCTAGTTGTAATGTTGCTTCTGTAGTCTGCATGTTTCTGTTCAAGTTGCACTGGAGGACTTTTTGGTGTCCTGTCATAGACAATCCTCGTGATCCTTCCTAGCTTGCTCTTCCCTGGCTGCATTCCTTTCAAGGACTGCAATCTTGGTCTGGCACTCATTGCTGTCTGCTGTGTGTGCCCCATCACAATTACTACACTTTGGAACCAAGTGAACACACCTGCTTCCTATGGCATTACATTGAGAGCAAGCATGATTTTTAGTATTGTGTGGTCCAGCACATAGTTGGCACCTAGCCTCCCATCTGCATCTACTCTCTTGATGGCCGAAATTTTGGCACCTGTAACATTGAGTGGTAGGTGCAAAGTTCAGATATTTCTCAGTTGAAAGATAACGTCCAGCAATGATTAACTTACGAGATGTAGCCTGCTTTGCTTGTGCTTCTGTTTCAAATGCTACTACAATTGAGCCAGCTTGTTGAATTCTTCGGTTTTCATCTGCAGTGATCCAGTATGGTTGTCCTATTACTTTTAATCCATTATTGAATGTAGAGATTTCCTCTGAAATTGAAGAAAGATCAGCACTCTCTCCAAATTCATCTGTGGGAACTCCATGGATCATAACTTTGAACCATGGCTCGTCCTTCTGTGCAACAACATGTGGTGCATATGTCTTCCAGATATCAACCTGATCGAGAAGAAAATCTGCTGTGTATGGTTCAATTGTTGAGATGGCTATGTTATCATTTCTGGTCTTAGAGACTATAGACACCACTGGTCCTTGTACTCCCCTGGCCCTGAATGCATTATTTATACGGTCTCTTATTTGCAAGGGTGAGAAAGCCTGCCTAGTAGTTGCATCTTGAAGAAGAATAATTCTGTTTGTATTTCTTTGCTTTTGTACTGGAGTTTTCTTTGGCTGTACTACTGTCCACTCATGTCTTGTTTGATTCTGGCTGCTTGAAGGCCCTGCAACTGATGCCCATGTTCTTGTAGGCTGGCTTGGTCCTGATGCCGAGGCTGATGCCGAGGCTGTTGCTCCTGAGTTAGAAGCTGTCTTAGGTACTGATTGGTTCTGCATCTTTGGTCTTGAATCTGCCTGTCTCCCTTCTTGTTTTTCATGTCCACCTAGCTTGCTTTGATGTTTCATTGTATTTTGAAGGACTTGTGTTGTTTGCTCCAGTTTCTGTAGCTGTGATGCAATTACAGAAGCTTCCTTTGAAATACTTCCATCTTTTTCCATAAATTGTCGAAAAATATTCAATAAGTCCAAGATCTTGGTTTGCCGGGCTCTAGACTCAGCTTGATGAGCAGCTTTGTTTAACAAATCTCTTGCCATAGCTATGCACTCCTCAGATCCATCAATTATATCCAATAGGGATGATCCACCTCTTCCATTTGTTTTTTTGGCAGGGAAGTTTTTTACATTTTCATTCTTTCTTTTTGTCCCTAATTGGGGGTTGAAGTTGCACCCTTCAGCATCAATGTTAATGTCAAAATTAGGTTTACATGTAGAGTCTTGACCAGAATAATCAATACCCTTCCCTTTGTCCTTGAAATTTGTTTGTAATTCACAGCAGTCTTTAGCTGTCTGGTCTACTTGGTCAGTGTATGAAATCTTAGACATGTTGTCTATATCTTGGTCTTCCACATAATCTCCAGCTTTATAACTTGTGAGTGCCAAAGGGTCTGGAGAACTGGATGAACTGTCCATAATTTATTTTATAAATTTTTTAATTATTTTTTGATAATTTTTATTTTTTTTAACGAAATTTTTAAAAATTTTTTCCCTTTTTCTAATTCTTTTTATATAAAATCACGTGACCCACAAACTGTTTTCCTAAAATAACGCGTAAAAAGACGTGATTTTCGCGTAAATAGACGCGAAATTCTTCAGGGATCAATGAAAATTTTTTCACGTCCAGCGGCCTAAATAGACCAAGTGCGCAATTTGTCGCAAATTTGCTCCCTGTCAACTTCGGATTGTAATATCTCTCTCAAAATTGGCTGAAATTGGTTCAAATTTGGTGTGAATTTGTATCAATGTAGGATTCAAATTTATGGCGAAATTCAAGATCATAGACTTTGTTGTGAAATAGTTATGGTTGATGAGAGATGGTGACTCCACCAAATTCTGGTTGGTAGCCCCTGTCTGGCTTTAAACTTGAATACCTCAACACACAGCTGTCGGATCAAAATTCTGATTGGATATTTGGAATGCGCTCGAAGTTATCAGTAATTTGATATATCTTAGAAGCTAGAAGGCCCAATTTTGAGGATTTTCAAAGTTTGATGTTCGTCAGATTGATTTTTAGTTAAGTGATAAGCTGTCAGGGCTCTCTTGGGACTTGGTTACTTAACTTGGAAATGGTTGGTGGGAAATCTTGGATACTTGATAATAAAGACAATATATTAACAGAAGACTAGGTTCATGATTCTTGGATATCTAGGTAATAGTACAAGACTGAAAGCTGGAGAGCTTTCGACATGTAGATACCTCAGCTACTTATACTTCGACACTATCTACTACAGACTACAGTAATCTAGTTCCAGCCCAATTCCTGTCGAACTCCTGAGAGGGACCTAGAATCTGATCGAAGCCCAGTGAACTGGTAAGAGTACAAAATACTATCCGGAAACATCTAGAAACTAATTGCTAGAATAGCTTAGAATGCCATCGAAGTAACTCAACACCATGAATCATCACCACATCAGTCAGTCCGTGACATAAGCTTTCACAATAAGGTCTCTTGATTGAAGGAGAACATCCTTCGATTTTTCTTCCTCATTTCCAATGGTTGCTGGGGGGTTGGCATATTTTGATGACGAAAGGGGTTCTTTGGCCTTTCCTTTAATGGATGGATTAGGGTCAATGTAAGGTACATAGGTGGTCTGGGATCAGTTCATGTTGGAAGGGCCAGCAATTGGATCACTACTGAACTCCATATCCTCATCAATGTTTGTTAGTTTTGTTCTCTTAGCACTTGGTAACAATGGAGGAAATTCTTCTTCATTTGGTAAACAAAGGTGGCTAGCATGATTGCTAGAGGATTCTCCTTGATAAATTTCCATATCCATTACTGGGGATGATGTGTCATAAATTGTTTTTGACATTGTTTTTATTAATCCAATTGTATGATTGTTTATTGGAATTTTGATTTATATTTTTTCTTTTTTAACAAATTTTTAAAATGATTTTGTTTTCAATTAATTGGAAAAATCACGTGATCTTGTTGGAATAATTTTTAGTTCAACGACGCGTAAATCACGTGGTTTACACGTAAAATGACGCGAAACGCGTCTCTGACCAATGAAAATTCTCTGATGAGGTGACCTCTTAAAATCAAAACCGCAATTTGTCGCAAAATCCGTTTAATTTGTTCTTTGAACCACGAGTTCTTGACCAAAAATCGCTTGATTTTGCAGAAAATTTATAATCAGTTGAAGAGGTATCTGAAATATCTGTAGTAAAAATTTTGACTCAATTGCTTGCTGTGGACAATTGTTGTTGATTGAATTGTTGGGGCTTTCACCCAAATTTGACTTCAAATCTCCTGATCCAGCTTTGAGCCTTAATAACTCTTGAACCAGTTATCAGATGAAATTATGAATTGGATATTGGAAATCTGCTCAGCTTAATGCATAGGTTACACTAAATGGGAGCTCAAGTTCACGATTATTTGAAAATTTTTGGTCGAAAAGTATTATGTTAAAAATTGATGTCTCCTCTGGAATAGAAGATAGATCTTTGTTTTCTTCAAATTCACTGGTTGGAATGCCATGGATAATAACTTTGTACTATGACTTATCTTTCATGGCTAGGACATGAGGAACAAAATTCTTCCTCATGTCAACTTGGTCCAAGAGAAATACAGCTGTGTATGCCCCTATAGTTGAGATAGCTATATTGTCATTTCTTGTCTTTAAGACTTTTGAGACAGCTGGGCCCTGTACACCTCTAGCTCTGAAGGCGCTGTTGATTCGATCTCTTATTTGCCATGGGGAGAAGGTCTGTCTAGTTGTCTCATCTTGAAGAAGAATCACCTGATTGATACTTCTTTGTTTTGGTACAAACTTCTTTTTGGGTTGCACAACTGTCCACTGACCCTGAGTTAATTTCTCTGAGTTTGAAGGCCCTGCTACTGATGCCCATGTGCGAGAGGGCTGACTTGGTCCAGAGCCTGAGGTTTTATTGCCATGATTTCCTGTTACTTTATGTATTGATTGAGCATTTCTCATCACTGAAGGGCCCTGATTATTTCCTTTTTCTACAGTCTGTGCATATGTTTTTGGCTGGCTCATGCTATTTTGAATTACTTTTGCAGTCTGCTCAAGCTTTTGCAGCTGTGTTGCCATAGTAGATGCATGTCTTGGTATATTTCCATCTTTTTCCATAAATTGCCTGAAAATGTTGAGGAGGTCGAAGATTTTAGATTGCTGTGATCTAGACCCAGCTTGATGGGCGGCTTTAATTAATAGGTCTCGAGCTGTAGAGATGCACTCATCTACTCCTTCAATCATGTCGATTTGGTTGCAGGTAGCCCTCCCTGAGCTCTTCTTTGTTGGACCACTTTTGTTGGCCTCATTTTTCCGCTTTAAGCCACTTTGAGGGGTGAAGTTAAATTGCTCAGCATCTCCATGTACTTCAAAGTTGTTGAGCCTAGGGAATTCAGGCCCAGGCTAGTCCACATATTTTCCCTTGCCTTTGAGAAGCCTTGAAAATTCGGGATCTTGACTGTGTTTTTGGTCTACTTGGTCTGAGTACAAAATTTCGGACATGATGTCAGGGTCATGATTCATGATTTGCCTTTCCATGTTGTTGTAATCAGCTGTAAATGGATCCGGAGAGCTTGTTTGGTTTCTTGAGCCACTCATCTTTCAATAAAATAATGATTCAGCTATATTATTTTTTTTTATTAATAATATTTTAAGTTCTTTATATTTATTCTTTTTTTAATTTTATTTTTCCCTGAGTTGGACACTCAAATTAAAATTAAAAAAAAGTCACGTGACCTTGAAGATAATTTCTCGAAATTGTGCGAAAACAACGTGATTTCCGCGTAAATGGACGCGAAATTCTTCAGGGATCAGTGAAAAAAAAATTCTGGCAGCCTGAGTAGACCAGTTGTGCAATTTATCGTAATGTAGCTTCCTCCAAACATTGGATTGCCGTATCTCAGTGAATTATCGTTCGATAAATTTCAAATTTGGTGTAGGGCTATATAAATTTGGTATCTGTGCGTGGTATAAATTTCAAGATGTTGCAATAACTTGAGCAGTTGTTGTTGTCACTTTCAGATGGTGACTCCACCCAAAATTGCTTAGTGACCCCCTGTCTATCTTACAACTTGAATATCTCCACACTCATCAGTCGGATTGAATTTCTGATTGAATATTTGGAATGCGCTTGTAGTTATCAATAATTTGATGTATTTTAGAAGCTGTCAGGTCAAATTTTGAATATTTGAAAAGTTGGATGTCTGAACTGGATGGCATTTGGAGAGTTGAAGTGCGCAGAATCCATACTACCTCATGTTTCTACAATGCCTGACCCTAGGTGGTGCAAGAGCCACTTCTACCTCCATAGGCAGAATGGGAGCAGTTTTGAACACCCCCAGTATCTTTCTCAAGGCTAAGTTCTGTAGTTTCTGGAGTGATGTTGTTATGAATTCTTGCCCCTTCCACCAGATGACAGATCCATAATCTGCAATACTGGTGACACAGGCAAGATAGATTTGTCGAAGAGCAGCTGGTGAGAGGCCCCTCTCTGTGTTGGCAAGTCTAGCCATCTGTAAGGATTCCCTGTTTCATTCTTAATTTAGTATATATTTTTAGTCTTCTTCCAAGCAACTATGACAATACCGTAGCTCTTGGCACTGGGTACTCAATTATTAGGATAAGACTTGTGTCATGATGGAACAATGGAAGGAAATCATGTAAATAAATAAGGGCTTGGTCTACTGAAGCTGAGCTCTCCACGCTTAGTTTTCTGCCACAACCACCACCTTTGGATTACCTCGGATTACCTCTTGTACCTTTAGTTACCACTAGTACCCACTCAAACCTTTAGACCTCTTTAGCTATTTATATTACCCATCTTTCAAACCTTTAGTTCCCCCTAGTTATCTCCAGTAGACCTTCAGTCATCTCTTGCAACCCATCCGACCACTTCTCACCCATCAATTCCGCTTCAAGTCAAACGCCTGCGCTCCAATCTGACACCATCCTATAAAATGTTTGCACTGCCTGAGATGATCTGAACTGGATATGTTTTTTGAAGACTAATCCAGGATCAAACCAAATGCCAAGCCATTTTACTTTTTTTTAATTCATAGTGTATTCAGCTATCTAGCTATGACACATCTGATTATTTTATATCTAATTACAATTATTAAATCCCCATTTCCTCTACTTATCTTCTAGTCTCCTCCCTTTCAGTCAGCTTTGGTTGCATTCATGCATCCAGTGTCTTGCAGGAAGTGGAGAGTTGCTTCTTTTCCAAATTTTGTGTTTAACAATATTTCTAATCTCAATGGTAATATTCCCTTAAAAGCTTCCTTTTTTTTGGTCTTAAACTTATATTGTGATAACGAGGTTATGAAAAGTCTAAGAATGGTTGCAATGGATGTAACAGTCAACTTGGGTGGATATAGGATAGCGCTTTAAGTCTAACATGAAGAAGAAGAAGGATATGTATTGTAGATCTGCTATATTGATGACTATTGAAGATAGGAGTAGAAAAGGTTGACCATGTACAGAGTTCTAGCAGCAAGTATTTATACACAAAAATGGTACACAAACTATACCCTTTATAGCAATAACTCCCAACCATTCAGCCATTCAACAATTATATCATTAGATATACCTCTGTCATATAATCATATTATCATGTATGGCTGAGATAATGGTGTTGTCATTTGCTGTATGTTAATGACGTATCATTGACACAGGATTGCCTGTCCTTTTGGTTACACTTGTCTAATACTAGCCATTTCAAGTTATGTGGTCTATAAGTGGGCCTGATCACAACAACTTACTACAATAAAGAAGTAGGTGTTGAACAGTCTGTTTTCCCTTCCAACAAAAGTTGCAAGTGTTATCCTTCACTTTTTTAATTCGAAATAAATGGGCCCTGGTATTTCCAATCCCTGATCTCCCTTGAATAAAAGAAGATTGTGTCATTCTACTGTTATGACTGAAGTTGTATGGCCTCATTTTGATGATAGGTGATCTTTTCCTGGCTTGCACTTGATAGAGCCTTATCATGGATCCGTAATTAGAATTCTAATACTAATATTAATTTGTGATAAGATGAAGGGGTAGTTAATTATAACCATCAATTTAATAATAGCTTCCCCTACACAATTAGTCATGTACAAATTAATGTAAGGATATACCAGATAGTCATGAAGAGAAGGACAAGAACACAGCCATCAATGCGAAGATATTGGCAAGAATTAATTATGATTAATTCCGGCTGGCAAATGCTTCTACTCTTATATATAATAGTTCAGCGTGAGAGAGCTTTACTCCTGACGCAACTTCTTCTTTACTTAACCATTACTATACATTTGTTTACCCATCTCTTCTTCGGGAAGACCATCTATCCATTCTCCAGTTCTTCATCAGCAAGACCCACGTGTAACATCTACTGCAACTAGATGCCCATTCATCTCTTCCTAGAGAAGACCTATCATCACTTTGACCCATTAAATATCCTCACTTACCACCTAGATCTTCACTAGGCCATAAAACGCACCCCATGGAACACTGTCAAACTCTCATCCTTGAGAAGCCTTCCCAGTCCTTTTGCCTTTCTACCCTCTTCCTGTCGCAAGACTTGGGTCTCCCAGTCCTTTTGCCAGGCTCTGAGAGTTAGTTCCTTTACCTTCTGCTTAAGGTATGCAATAGTTGTGAATTTATCCCTTTTATTGACGTTTTTCTTGGCCCCACCTCTAGCCAGATTGTCTGCCAGTTCATTCCCAGCAATACCTTCATGGCCTGGACACCAGTGTAGATGAATTTGATATTCTTTGCTTTTTATCCTAATCTGGTGTGAGATTAAGTTGTCTACTTTACTGACCCTATAAATTTCTGCTTGACTATCAGAGAATATCTAGATCTCTCTGGAATGTCCATTGGATATAAGATAGTTTATAGCATTCAAGATGCAATATGTCTCAGTATCTGAGATTGTCATAGTGTGTCCAAGGTTGTAAGATCAACATTTTGTTGAAAATACTTACTGTAATCATGAAAGTGCTTTTCATAAATGTTTGCATAAACTATGCACCCAACCATATGCACAATTATACATAGCTATGAATGAGACCAGGATGTCAACAAGAAACCTTATGCATTGGATTTACAAGGATTACATGAAGGGTTGCATGCATTAGGTGTACAAGGGAATATGTCAAAGTCAATCCTGCATTAGCTTTGACTGTAGTCTTGACCAGGGTGTGAAAAATCAGTTCTGAGACAAAGATCAGTGGGGCTGACAGGGCAAGACCCTCAATATCAATTGGAAAATATTGAAATCAAACACATATAAAAACTAGAAAATTATGGTACCAATTTGTTTACTTTTAGCAGTCCTTCATAGTCATAGACTCAGTAGGGACAAAAATATAATTCAATTCAATTCAATTCAATTCAATCAGTGGGGCTGATGATCTGCAGTGGGATAGTTTGGGTTTCCCACATTTGAATTTCCTTCATCACTTAACATTCATTTCAAATCAACCCTGGCATGTATTACTCATCAAAGTTGTTTATAATCTGACTGCTATCCCACCTTGGATTATCATCTTGTAGTTAACATACTTCAATACCACAATCTTCTAATTCCATCAGACTTCTACCTTTGTTCAATCCCCATCCTCCTTTCAAAATATAATTCAGATACAATATTCTTGAATATAATTTTATCAGGTAAATACATTTTACCTGTCTTGTGAATGGTAGGTATACCAAAAATCTAAGGCTACTTCCATTGCTATTTGTCAGAGAATCATCTGTGTAAACAATTGATGCATGATTAGGAATGTTTTGAAGTTGTAGAATATGCTCATCCCTTGCTGCTTGCTTAGAAGAATTGCTTATTTTTGTATCCAGATTATGTGCTAGCCATGGTGGTGCCCATTCTGAATTTATTGTTTCCAATTTATTGCAATCTGAGAGACCTTTGAGCAGGTGTCCAATCTTCTTGAGCTGTATATTATTTTCTTGGAGGTCATCAATCATGTCGAGGCTGATGGCAGTACCTATGGACAGCTCATCTTGAACTGAGCTAAGTAGCTGCATTTGTATTGGATGTAAGGGCTGCATTTTTAGTATCCGGAGAGCATAGTTGTAGGCTAGTCTCAGATGTCGCACCTTCACGGGTGGAAGGGCGGCCTCTACTTCTAAAGCTTTTGAGGGGCTGCTAGAGTAAGCTCCAGTGACATGGACTACTGCTCTGTTCTATAACTTCTGACATTTTTCAAAAAGATGAAGGGATTGGGTCTTCCCATACCATAGGATGGAGCCATAATCTAGCACTGATGTTACACAGGCAATATAAAGCTGTCGAAGTTGATTGAATTTGATTCCATTTGTTGAAGAAGCAAGGTTCTTAAGCCTAAGAAGAGCTCCATTTGCAAGTTGCATTCTCTTGTCAACATGAGTTTTGAATGATAGCTTGGAATCAAACCAGATTCCTAACCATCTAACAACAGTTTTAGGGTTGAATTGGATATCCTGAATTGATATTGGTGTTTCTATTGCCACTCTTTTTCGATGGAAATGAATCAACTTGGTTTTTTTGATCTCAAAGGTGACAGAGAGTTCCTGGGATCTTGAAGCCAGAGTTTCAATTGATGCTTCCAAGGCATGGATATTCTTTTTAATCGAGGAAGAAGCTGTGGATAAAGAAATATCATCAATGTAAGAGATGTAGAGAATCTTTTGATTCTGCTCAGGAGGGAGCAGATACCTGATGGAAAGAAGAAAGAGCATAGGAGAAATGGGACTCCCTTGGGGAGTGCCTGAGGCTGAAAATGGTTGACTGATCTGTCCATTAAATAATAATTTGATTTCTCTTTTGTAGAGAAAAGATTTGGTCCATCTTACAAATGGAAGTGGTAGTTGAGGGGCATTGAGAATCTGAATCAATTTTACTGGTCGAAGTCTATCAAAAGCACAAAGAACATCCAGCAATACAGTGGATACTATTTGACGCTTTGATATGTTCTCTTCATCAAAGTTTTGCAGAATAAGGGCTGCATCAATGGCTGACCTTTGTTTCCGGCCCCCCATTTGACGTTGGTGCAGAAGAAAAGGTGATATATTAGCTAAGTAAGAGATCCTATTAGCATAAAGCTCTTCTATCAATTTGGATAGGCAGGGCAGAAGAGAAACTGGCCTGTAGGCCTTAGCAATGGTGTAGTCCTTTTTACTCCTCTTTGGAAGGATCACTCCAATGGCAAGCTTCCAGGAGCAAGGATGGTGTCCAGCATTAAATAGAGTTTGATAGGCTCTGAAGAAGAAGGAGGGAATGGTAGAGATGGCTGCCTTGATCATTGCCCATGAAATCTGATCTATTCCTGGTGCTGTGCTCTTCTCAGGGACTGCTCTCACTAATTCATGATAAGTGAGTGCAGGCCACTCCCATTTGCAGTGCCGAGAATTATGCTGTAGTATCTGAGGTGAGATTTCGAAGGTGGATAGATTAGTATCCTGGGCCGGAAAGAGATTTGTCACCAGTGTTCTGCATTTGGTCTCAAAGGATGTTGCCAGCTTTTCAGGTTGATCAGGAGTCTCCTGATACCTTAGTGCAGGAATCAATGGATATTGATGGTGTGCTGGGTTAGAGTAGTTGTATGCTTGAAATACTGTTCTGTTATCTGCCTTGGCAAGAAAATCCATTCAATGCCTGGCCTTGGTGTGTTGGATGGTTCTGAAATAATGGTTCCTTGATATTCTGGCAACTTCTGCAATATCTTCTATTCTATATCTCTTAGCTCTTCTTTTCAACCTGTGGAATTCCTTCCTCAGGCTGGTTAGTTCATCTGTCCACCCGGCCTTTGATCTAGAGCATGGAACTTTTCGAGGGATGTTCTTTTCAGCTGATATTTGAATGATTGTTGTGAGAATCACTGCAATCTTGTCATAATCTTGTATATTAATAGCATTGTCCAGCTGATTTGTGAACTATGACTCATGCTGCTTCAAATCCTTCTCAAACTGAGACCAGTTTGCTTTAGCCATGTTGTATCTGGGTGGAAGTTGATTAGTATTATTGTGAGCTTTGATAGGAAAAAATGTTTCAAAACATATTGCTTCATGATCTGATCCTGTTGAGTCCATGTACCTCCAATTATGCCATAGGAGTACTTGAAAGCCTGCAGCAAATGTCAGATCTATGATTGAAGTTGTCTTTGTGTTGGACCTGTGGAAAGAGCCTCCAAATTTCTCCATAATTTCAAAATTATTCAGTAGTGTACAGCCTCTGGTATTCAAGAATATAGCCAGTTGTTCAGCTTGGGTTGAAGAAGTAGCACTTGGATTCCATGATGGATGATGAAGTTTAAGATCCCCAAGGAAAAAGAATGGTTTATTGAAATGAATGTTCATGTCCAGGAGACGCTGTATGGTTGTCCTGGTGTCGGGATTGCCTTCTGTATAATCTATATATGTGGAGATAACCAGAATCAAGTGTTCTATGATTCTGGTCTGGCCTTTTGGCCGAGTGGTTATGCAACTATCTCATGCATAATGTAGGATGGCACCCTACAGCCTAAATACCACTTCTCTGACCCCTGGGTCCTCCTTGCTGTCTACATGCTACTCTGACACCTGGTCTCACTAGGATCTGTTGGCTTTTCATTATAAATATTTATAATATAAAAGCTCTCTTCAAGAATGGAAACTTCAAGTATTTGCATATCTGGATCAGACAAAAGGTAGTATCAAGGTGCAATATTGAAGCAGGAAGATCGATGTACATTTGAAATTACCCTAGGTTGGGTGGTTGAATTAAGAGAAGGAAGTAATGGATAGTATGATGGGTGACTTAGTGGTGTAAATGAGTGTGTAATTGAATGTTTGTAAAGATAGGGCTCCTGAATGCAGAGGAAAAGGGCTTCCTCTTTCAGGGCTACTTCAAAGAATGTCTGGAGTACCACTCTACTCCGAGCTGTATTGTGTTGGCTGATTTTAAGGTGTCCTAACATGTAAGAGCCTTGTAAATCTCGCAGTCCTGTCGTTCAAAAGCAGAATGGTCTGTCCCTTTGCAGTTTACACACTGCTTGGAATAGTGGCAACAAAAGTCTGAGGCATTACAGTGTCCACATGAGTGCTCAGTGGTCAAATGAGAGCCTTAACAGATGGCACAAAGAGGGGCTTTTTTGCAGAAAATAGGGTCATGACCATAGCCAAGACATTTCTTGCATTGAGTCTTGGGCGTATAGGGACAGTAATTGACTACTTTGAGTAGCATTCCACCAATAAGAATACCTGATTTTAGAAGGCGTGATTTTTCTTCCTCAGAAGCTACTGAGAAGACGACTGATGATGCCTTACTTGTGGGAGCCCCAGCAAGCCATTGAGGTGGGCCATTGACTTTGATAGATGTGTTGTATTGCTCGACCTCCTCCTGGAATGAGGAGATGTCAAGCACTGCAGGTACTCCGTGGACAATTAGCTTTGGCCAGAGATTGACTCTCTGAGCTTGATCAATTGGCCAGTCTTGGAAAACATATTTCCATTTTTGCTCATTTTCTAACAGCTCAGTTGGGTTAGACTCAAAGTAGGTAAGGATGAGGTTATTTCTCATTGAGGTATGTACCCTAGAGATGGCCTTCTTTCCCATTACTTTGTTGAATTCATCTCGTATTGCAATTGCAATTGCATTTTTTTTTTTTTTTTTTTTAATTTTATTTATTTTTTATCAGAAAATAAAATAATACAAAATTGAAAAAAAACTTAATAATAAAAAATATATATTAAAAGTTACAACAAAAAATATATCATTAAATATAAAGAAAAAAATAGAATCCAACATTCAATATTTATTTTTAATAAAATTCAAAAATATATATTCTATTAAGATATTTAATCCAAATATAATTTTCTAAAATTACACCCTGTTTTGGTGAAAGATATTGCAAATTATGGTCTCTAAATCTTTAGCCTCAAGTGAGGGGCCTCCTTCATCTCCTCCAACAAAAGCAACATTCAATTTTAAAAATGTTTCAAGGATTTCAGACTCTATTTGGAGCAATAAATTACCAAATATCAAAAACAAATTTCAATCAAAGCCTATAAGTTCCAAATCAACTTCCTTGAATGGTCCATTCAGTAGTGACCCAATTACTGCAAAAGATCTGGAACCAATGACCACAGTTTCAACCTTAATGCCAATAAAGTAGAGAAAGAGAAAAAGCCAAGAATCAAGTCAATCAGCTGTCCATCATACCAAAGTTATGAGAATTGCTGAGCCAATGATTACTAGGCAAGATACATATTTATCTTCCATCCAGAAAGCAAGGGATATACTCATCTCAGCTTACAATTTGACTAAAAATAAAGAAGAACAAGATGCTCTGCTGGACTAGTCGAGGTTTTCCGAGACTTCACTGAAACTGGACGCATACAAATTAAACAGAACAACAATAAAATAGCCACTACCATCAACCCAATCACACCAGATCAACCATCAACTAGAACCACCCCAACAGTCCCATCATATGCTGAGATTGTAAAGAATATGGCAGCAGTGGCACCAACAACTATCCAGACAAGGTCAAGCAGTGGGATGAAGGTGTTGGGAAAAAGCTCACAGGAAGCTAATTTTGAGAGGGTACACAATGAAACCAATGCTAATATAGTTGCTTCAAGTACTTCCACAAAGGAAATGCTTATAACAACAAGTGCAGAAAACCTAATAACAGCACAATTTCCAACCCACAATGTAATAACTTTGGTGACAAAGTCAGGAGCAACCCTTCCTACCTACCAACCTTTCTCTATCAGAGAGAGCATCAATAAAATTCTAGGAAAGAGAGCTATTTCTCGAGTTCACACCTCCATCAAGGGGAACATTGTCCTGACCTGTATGGAATCTTCACCTTCAGAATTATTACTTGATCAAGAAAAATGGGAGACAGTCTTTGCAGGATGGCCTATTCAAAAAGTACAAAAAATTACACACTGGCCAAAATTGGTGGTACATGGAGTACCTACTTGCATCCCACTTGATGCTCTAAATGAAGAAATTGAAATATACAACAAGGAATACAAACACAAGGTGAGCCAAGGTGGCTTACCAGATCTCACAAACAGTCATCAAAGGCTTCTATTACCTTCTCTGTAACAAGTGAGGAGGAAAAAAGTCAGCTTTTGGAATCTGGTGTCATGATTGGTGGTCTCTACTTGAAGGCAGTCAACTACCAACAAGCCACCCACAAAACACAATGTCGCAATTGCCTTGCATATGGACATCACCAATCACTTTGCAACAAGCCCCCAGTCTGTGCATTCTGCTCAGGAGCACACTTGAGCTCAGTCCACTGCTGCAATACATGCAAATCCAATGAAAGCTGTGTCCATCATGCAGTTCAATGCGCCAATTGTAAGTCAAACACCCACTTGGCATTTCAAAAACAAGACTGTGACTACTTCAAAGCATTGTCATGTTGAGCCACATCCATTTCAGCCAGCATAACACTGCAAGGGGTCGTGAGATCTTGCAGTCCCTCTTTGATGTTTCCATCAAAGGGGAATCCGACATTCTTTTAGTTCAGGAACCTTATATGTTCCACCACACTCATTCACAAACTTACCAACCTATTTTACATTCAGCTTATCAAGCAATTTCACCAATTACCCATCAATATCTTCGCCCAAGGGTCATGACCTATGTCAAGAAGGCAAGTCAATTTCAGGTAATGCCCAGATATGACTTGGTCTCAGACCCAGACTATCAGATTCTGGAAGTTGATCTTCCAGGAGAAGCATTTTACATCATACACATATACAATGAGCAGCCTCTCACACCTTCCTTTTCTCATCATACAGTGCAACGTTTCCTTAATCTAAAATTAAATCTGGATAAGCCTTTTCTCCTTTTGGGAGACTTCAATCTCCACCACCAATTATGGAATCCATTTATTCAAACCAGCAACTCATTAGCTAACTCTTTTGCGGAATACCTCGACATAACTAGTGCTCAATTGCTCAATTGTCCATCAGTGATTGAGGAGTTTGGAGGGACATTCCATAGATCAAATTCAAAGAGCACATCAATTATTGACTTAACATTTGCTGTAGGATTTAAACAAATAATATGGCAAGACTGGAGCTATGGTCAATCAACTGGTTCAGATCATGAACTCATCATCTTCAAGGCAGAGCTACCTAGATGTCATGCATCAGACAAAACTAACCATATTCCATTGCTACCATCAAGATTTAACATCAAAAAAGCCAATTGGAAGAAATTCAATGTTGAACTAGAAGCAAAAGAAGCAGATTTTGAGGAGCAACTCCAAAGGTCCATTCAGATGCAAGATTATGATCAAATAGCTACAATTTTACAAGAAGTGATTCAAAGTGCTGCTCAAGCCTCAATTCCAGTATTTAAGATCTCATCTAGATCAAAGCCATGGTGGACTGATGGATTGACTCAAATGAGGATGAAGTTTCACAGACTGCGTCGCCAATTCAAAAAATATGCCAACCAACAATCTGAAATAGAAGCCAAGGCTGCAAGGAATCAATATTTTCACCAGATACAACAAAACAAGAAAGAGCATTGGATCAAATTTTTAGCAGAGGCCAAAGATAAGTCAGTTTTCACTGCCTACCAGTACTCTAAGCCTGGCAGAACAGAATCAAAATTGATCCCAACTCTGAAATCAACTTCACCAAACAATGATCAGGAAATAATAGCAATAAATTTCGAAGAAAAATGCAATGCTATAATTCAATCTTTATTTCCTCGGAATCATGAAGCACCACTCTTATCATGTGAATTAATCAACCAGGAAATATCAACCCCAACTATAAATAAAACCGATCTATCACCTAACAGCCACAGCTGCTCCAGTGGAAATAGTAAAAGAAAATGGGACTGGCCAGACTTGACTATGAAGGAACTCATCAATGCAGTTCCTAATAAATCAACATCTCCTGGACTAGATCAAATTGACTGGACCATTACAAAGGCAGCAATTACCACAATCCCAAGCTTCTTCCTCCAAGCATATACAGCACTGTTTAATAGTGGATATCACCCAAAGCAGTGGAGACAGGCAGTGGGAATCATCATACCAAAGAGGAACAAGAAGGACTATAGCTGTCCAAAAGCCTATCGACCCATTTCTCTTCTCCCCTGCCTATCTAAACTACTAGAGAGGATCTTTGCCAACCGACTTGCATTTCTAGCTAACACCAGCAGCTGTCTTTTACATGAAAGTCAGATGGGTGGACGTAAGCAGAGATCAGCCATTGATACAGCACTTCTTCTCCAAGACTTTGTAGAGCAGAACAGAGCGAAACACCGCATAGTCTCTACAGTTTTCCTTGATATACTTGGGGCATTTGATAGACTACAGCCACATAATTTAATTGAGGTCTTGAGGTCACTACAGCTCCCTGAATCATTTATCCTCTGGGTGCAATCTTTCTTAAGTAGTAGGAGTATCCGACTCTCCTTCAATGGTCAACTAAGCAAGGAGTATTTGGTAACAGGCACACCTCAAGGCAGTCCAATCTCCCCAATCTTATTCCTACTCTCAATCCGATACCTCTTTCCACCAAAGCAAGAAATTGCTTATCTTCAACTTTCATATATGGATGATATATCAATCTCAGTCTCATCCACTTCAATAAAGAAAAATATGGAACATCTACAAAAAATCATACAAGGAATGACAGACAAGGCCAATAAATTATCAGTCACATTTGAAATGGATAAGACTGAGCTCATTCACTTTTCCCACCACAAGCTTCCACTTACCACCCCTGTCATACTAGATGACCTATCTCTCTTGAAGCCTAAAGAGGTTGTCAGATGGCTTGGAATCTGGTTTGATAGGAAGCTTACTTTCAAGACCCATGTTGAGAAGCGCCTTCAGCTTGCTCATGGAGCCCTAACAAGGGTAAAACAACTTGCTTCAAATACCAGAGGTCTTCCATTTCATGCCTTACGACAACTTTATCTGAGCTGCATCCTCCCTGTCCTGGACTATGGCTCAATACTTTGGTATAACAAAAGGGGCTCTGGTGCACTGAGTGCTAAGTGCCAAAGGCTTCAGAGCCAGGCATTGACAATGATTACTGGAGCTTATCATCACAGTCCAAAAAAGGCATTGGAAGTTGAGTCAGCTATCCTCCCAACAAAAGTGAGGCAACTCAAGCAAACATACAATTTTGCACTTAGACTACTCAGACTACAACATGAACACCCAGTGCAGGAAAAATTGCTCTCTCCACTTAGGGATGAGCTTTCATTATCTACCGTGGTGGATCTTGGAGTCTTTGAATATCTAGACCAAGAATTAACTCAACTAACCAGGATAGGCCAGTTACTCAAGCCTTTCATAAATCACACTAACCTTGAGCCATCAAATGCCAGATGGGTGCCTCCATGGCTACAGGAATCATTGACAGTCACAATCTCAAAGATGACAAAAGAAGAAGCTGCCTTGGAACACAAAATATTTCTCAACACCATACCTTCAACCACAGCCATTGTTTACACAGATGGTTCCTTCACCCAAGGAAAAGGTAGCAGCATTGGATTTGTTATTTATCTCCCAGTCACAAGAGAGATGAAATGCTTCTCCTTTAACCTTGGTCAAACTATGGGTATCACAGATACAGAAACCTTCTGTATTTTCAAGGCAATAAAACACCTCAAAAAGATATCACCAAAAGGCCATTATCACATCTTCAGTGATAGCCAGGCTAGTCTATTGAGAATTCAAAACAAAGAAAATTCCATTTCACACAAAATCAGACAAGAGGCAGAGAATTGCTCTATACAACTCTCCTGGTGCCCTGGACATGTTGGGATAGTAGTTAATGAGCTTGCTGACAACTTGGCCAAGGGAGCCAGCAAAAACATGGTGCTCAAAAGGAATAAATTTACATCACATGCTTTTCTCAAGCAAAGGGCAAAGGAGCTGGTACTGGAGGCCTGGGCAAAAGATTGGATGTCCGAAATTTTCCGTGAGGAAGAAGGAAGAAAGAGCTCTGGTCTTGGCAAGTTCTATAGGATCCAAGCCCAAGTGTCAACCCCAGTATTTTCTACAAAACCAATTAATTTTGAGGGATTTAGCAGACTGACAGAATCCTCATATTTCCAGGCAAGGACTGGCATAGGAAATGTGAGGGCATATTTGAACAAAATTGGAAAGACAAAAGATGCAAGCTGCAATTTCTGCCACAACCAAATGCAAACCATGCAACACTTGATACTTCATTGTCAAATGTTTAAAATGGAAAGAACAGAATCATTCAAGGACATTGAACCTTTCACATTACCAATTCTATTCCGAACAAAAAGAGGACAACAAGCATTGCTTAAATTTTTAAAAACTTCGAAGGGTATATCTTTACACAAAGGAGAATAATTAGAACAAAACATATTGGAAATGAAGAGAAGAGATGGAGGAAGGGAGTGATAAGGGGGACTGATATTTGCCTCGTTTGTATGTTAAATACATTGTCATAGCTAGCTAGCTGAATACAATATGATTTAAAAAAAAATAAAAAAAAAATAAAAAAGGTGTTTCAAGTGACTGGAACTCCCCAAGGTAGCCCAATATCACCAATGCTCTTCCTTCTTTCCATCAGATATCTTCTTCCAGCCATACACAGGAACAACTTCCTTCAGCTGTCCTACATAGATGACATTGCTATTTCAGTTTCATCAACTTCAATCAATAAGAATATTAGGACCCTGAAGGAAATTACTGAGGAGCTATTGCAGGGTGCAAGAAAGCTGTCAGTGAATTTTGAGATGGAAAAATCGGAGCTGATTCACTTTGGCCGTCAATACCAGGCACCTACTTCAGCCTTGAGCTTACCGGGGCTTCCAACTCTAGAGCCAAAGGAGGTTGTCAAATGGTTAGGGATCTGGTTTGATAGGAAGCTCAATTTCAAGACACATGTGGATAAGCGACTGCAGCTAGCTCATGGGGCCCTCAGAAGGATCCGGAGCCTAGCCTCAACTACTCGAGGACTACACTGTCATGCCTTTCGACAACTTTACCTGGCCTGTGTCACTTCAGTGATTGATTATGGCTCAGTTCTTTGGCATGGAAAGAGGGGCAGTGGAATACTAACAAACAGATGTCAGAAGCTTCAGAATCAGGCACTGCCATTGATAACTGGGGCTTTCCGAGGTAGTCCTGTTAAAGCATTGGAGGTTGAGGCCTCAATTTTACCAGCAAAGGTTCGACATTATAAGCAAGCAATTTACTATGGACTAAGAATACTTCGACTTCAAAGGGACCACCCTATCCAGGAACATCTGTTCAGCCCCATGGAAGATGAACTGGCAAGCATGAAGAGGATTGACCTTGGGTTACTGACCTACATTGATAAACCAGTGACCCAGTTGATTAGGATTGGAAGTACTTTGAAGCCATTGGCTTCTCTAAAAAATCTAGAACAGCTAAATGCCCTCTGGATTCCACCATGGCATCAATCCAATATAAATACCACTATCTCCAATCATTCAAAGGTAACAACAAAAATATCCCACATCCAGCAAATCAAGGATATCCATTTGAATGATGTTATAGTCTACACTGATGCATCACTTTCAAAGACATCTGGGAGCAGCATAGGCTTTGTGATATACCTGCCAGTCACAAGAGAGATGAAGTGCTTTTCATACAACCTTGGTGACTCTATGGGTATCACAGATGCCGAAACCTACTGTATCTTGAAAGCAGCAAAATATGTGAAAAAATATTTTGCTAATAAAGTTATACATATTTTTACTGATAGCCAGGCAAGCATTCTTCGAGTCCAGCATAATAGCAATCAATTCTCTCACCAGATTAGATTGATATGTCAACAATGCACAGTTCATCTCCAATGGTGTCGAGCTCATGTTGGCATAGAAGGAAATGAGCTGGCTGATAGGCTAGCTGCAGGAGGTCGAAACCAGGCAGTGGTGAAACGGGACCACCATACCTCTCATTCATTCATCAAGCATCAGGCTAGGGGATGGATTCTTGAAGCATGGAAAAAAGATTGGGATATGGAGCTCTGGCATGAGGAGGAAGGTCGAAAGGCCAGAGGACTTGGCAAGTACTACAGGCTCCAGGCCCAGACTAACCAACCCAATTTCTCTTTCAGACTATTTAGATTCCAAGGCCACAGCAGGGAAACTGAATCTGGATTCTTTCAGGCAAGACTTGGAGTGGGAAATACAAGGGTCTACCTTCATATGATTGGAAAGGTCCATGACAATATCTGCAATTTTTGTGGAAAAAATAGGCAAAATGTGCAGCACCTGTTGTTACACTGTCCAAAATTCAAAGATCAAAGGAATAAATGCTTTCAGGGCATAGAGCCAAGGTCACTTCCTACCCTATTCCGGACAAGAAGGGGGAAGGAGGCACTACTAAAATATTTGGATACATCCAAGTGCATGGCAGCACGTGGCATCAAACTTTGAAAATCCTCAAAATTGGGCCTTCTAGCTTCTAAGATATATCAAATTACTGATAACTTCGAGCGCATTCCAAATATCCAATCAGAATTTTGATCCGACAGCTGTGTGTTGAGGTATTCAAGTTTAAAGCCAGACAGGGGCTACCAACCAGAATTTGGTGGAGTCACCATCTCTCATCAACCATAACTATTTCACAACAAAGTCTATGATCTTGAATTTCGCCATAAATTTGAATCCTACATTGATACAAATTCACACCAAATTTGAACCAATTTCAGCCAATTTTGAGAGAGATATTACAATCCGAAGTTGACAGGGAGCAAATTTGCGACAAATTGCGCACTTGGTCTATTTAGGCCGCTGGACGTGAAAAAATTTTCATTGATCCCTGAAGAATTTCGCGTCTATTTACGCGAAAATCACGTCTTTTTACGCGTTATTTTAGGAAAACAGTTTGTGGGTCACGTGATTTTATATAAAAAGAATTAGAAAAAGGGAAAAAATTTTTAAAAATTTCGTTAAAAAAAATAAAAATTATCAAAAAATAATTAAAAAATTTATAAAATAAATTATGGACAGTTCATCCAGTTCTCCAGACCCTTTGGCACTCACAAGTTATAAAGCTGGAGATTATGTGGAAGACCAAGATATAGACAACATGTCTAAGATTTCATACACTGACCAAGTAGACCAGACAGCTAAAGACTGCTGTGAATTACAAACAAATTTCAAGGACAAAGGGAAGGGTATTGATTATTCTGGTCAAGACTCTACATGTAAACCTAATTTTGACATTAACATTGATGCTGAAGGGTGCAACTTCAACCCCCAATTAGGGACAAAAAGAAAGAATGAAAATGTAAAAAACTTCCCTGCCAAAAAAACAAATGGAAGAGGTGGATCATCCCTATTGGATATAATTGATGGATCTGAGGAGTGCATAGCTATGGCAAGAGATTTGTTAAACAAAGCTGCTCATCAAGCTGAGTCTAGAGCCCGGCAAACCAAGATCTTGGACTTATTGAATATTTTTCGACAATTTATGGAAAAAGATGGAAGTATTTCAAAGGAAGCTTCTGTAATTGCATCACAGCTACAGAAACTGGAGCAAACAACACAAGTCCTTCAAAATACAATGAAACATCAAAGCAAGCTAGGTGGACATGAAAAACAAGAAGGGAGACAGGCAGATTCAAGACCAAAGATGCAGAACCAATCAGTACCTAAGACAGCTTCTAACTCAGGAGCAACAGCCTCGGCATCAGCCTCGGCATCAGGACCAAGCCAGCCTACAAGAACATGGGCATCAGTTGCAGGGCCTTCAAGCAGCCAGAATCAAACAAGACATGAGTGGACAGTAGTACAGCCAAAGAAAACTCCAGTACAAAAGCAAAGAAATACAAACAGAATTATTCTTCTTCAAGATGCAACTACTAGGCAGGCTTTCTCACCCTTGCAAATAAGAGACCGTATAAATAATGCATTCAGGGCCAGGGGAGAACAAGGACCAGTGGTGTCTATAGTCTCTAAGACCAGAAATGATAACATAGCCATCTCAACAATTGAACCATACACAGCAGATTTTCTTCTCGATCAGGTTGATATCTGGAAGACATATGCACCACATGTTGTTGCACAGAAGGACGAGCCATGGTTCAAAGTTATGATCCATGGAGTTCCCACAGATGAATTTGGAGAGAGTGCTGATCTTTCTTCAATTTCAGAGGAAATCTCTACATTCAATAATGGATTAAAAGTAATAGGACAACCATACTGGATCACTGCAGATGAAAACCGAAGAATTCAACAAGCTGGCTCAATTGTAGTAGCATTTGAAACAGAAGCACAAGCAAAGCAGGCTACATCTCGTAAGTTAATCATTGCTGGACGTTATCTTTCAACTGAGAAATATCTGAACTTTGCACCTACCACTCAATGTTACAGGTGCCAAAATTTCGGCCATCAAGAGAGTAGATGCAGATGGGAGGCTAGGTGCCAACTATGTGCTGGACCACACAATACTAAAAATCATGCTTGCTCTCAATGTAATGCCATAGGAAGCAGGTGTGTTCACTTGGTTCCAAAGTGTAGTAATTGTGATGGGGCACACACAGCAGACAGCAATGAGTGCCAGACCAAGATTGCAGTCCTTGAAAGGAATGCAGCCAGGGAAGAGCAAGCTAGGAAGGATCACGAGGATTGTCTATGACAGGACACCAAAAAGTCCTCCAGTGCAACTTGAACAGAAACATGCAGACTACAGAAGCAACATTACAACTAGCACTAGATTTGAAGATAGGAATTATAGCAGTCCAAGAGCCTTGGATAGCAAACCAAAGACAGAGAACAACATATGAAGGGGCCCAATCAATCAATCACCCTTCATTCACACAAGTATTTCCCCAAACATTGAACTTCAAATTAAGACCCAGGACAATGTTTTATATTTCAAAGCATTTACACATTCAGCATCATGTCCTTCAAGGATATCCAAGTGATCCAGATATCCTTGCAGTAAATTTTAACCACCACAATTTCAACATGAATATAATCAATATTTATAACCAGAAGCACCAGGGACCAGAAAATAACCTCACAACCATAGAGAGATGTGGCACAAACTTGAACATAACATCAAACTCAGTCATAGTTGGGGATTTTAATGAGCATCATCCAGACTGGGATCCTCACTATCCAAAATCAACTTTGGCTGAGAAATTATATGACTGGATGGAAGATCAAAGTCTTTCTGTACTTAATAAAATTGGCCAGGAACATTTTATAGACCACATATGAAATGTCCTTCAGTGATTGACTTAACCCTAGCAACTAATTGGTCAGAAAGGTTTGTTCATGACTGGCAAACTCTCTCAACAGGATCAGATCATCAAGGCATAATGTTCACAATCCTAGACCAGAGAAAGGAACATCCCCAATCAATGTTGAAGCCAGAGAGGTTTATCTCCAAAAGAGCAGACTGGGAGAAGTTCAAAAAAACCAGTGACAAGCTTTTTTGTAATTCCCAAATACTTGCTTCAGACAACCTTATGGCTTTAACCAAATGTGATAGCCAAAGTCTTTGGAAGGAAGGAGACAGTCTAAAAGAGAAGCTTGACAAAATTGGACAAGAGGTCACTGAAATTCTAATTAGATCAGCCGAGAGCTCTATCCCAAGGAAAAAGGCTGGAGCAATATCAAAACCATGGTGGACAGAAGAACTGAAGGTTCTAAGGAAGTCAATGATGAGAGCTCAAAGAAATCACCTTAAAGACCCTTCAAGCCAAAGCTTGTTGCATCAGTATACAAAAGCAAGGAATAGTTATTTCCAAGAAATTAAGACTGCTAAAAAGAATCACTGGAATAAATTTCTCGAACAGGAAGATCCAGAAGCAATATTCAAGGCCTTAGCATACACCAAAGATAGGCAATCTTCACAGCTACCAATGATTCAAGATGAGAATGGAGTGTTTAAAAGTGATTTCACAGACAAGTGTGGTGCAATCAGGAATAAGCTATTCATTCCACCACCACAAACTCCAGAGATTAACTGGGCCTCACACAGAGAGCTTTACTGGGAATGGCCAAGGCTAACAATGTCAGAAGTGGAAGAGGCATGCATTAGACCATCAAAAGGAAAAGCGCCAGGACCAGATCAAATAGACCAGAGAATGATAAGTCATGCTTTCCAGGCCAACAAGGAGCTATTTTTCAAGATTTATTCTTTACTTTTTAATATTGGATACCAGCCAAAGTGTTGGAGGCAGGCCACAGGTGTTGTACTGAAGAAACCCTCGAAGCCTGACTATTCACAACCAAAGGCTTACAGAATAATTTCACTCCTCAACTGCTTGGGGAAAACCCTTGAAAGAATTTTAGCTAAAAGATTAGCTTATCTAGCTGAAAAAACCCACCTCTTGGATCCATCCCAGATTGGAGGAAGATTAAAGAAGTCTGCAGTGGATGCATGTCTAATGTTGGTCAATCAAGTTCAGACAGAGAAAGAAGCTGGAAGGAAGACATCCACTCTATTCTTGGATGTCAGGGGTGCCTTTGATCATGTGGCCAAGAATCAATTATTGGCTGTGATGAGTAGATTGGGTCTTCCCCTTAGCCTCTTGACATGTGTGGACTCTTTCCTCAGTGACCGAAAGCTCAAATTGGCTTTTGATGGGAATGAGGAGGAATTTTTGCCTGTTGAGACTGGGATACCACAAGGTAGTCCCATCTCACCTATTTTATTCTTGATATATATCAGAGATATGTTCAGCTCTAGGACAGGGAAATTCATATCATACATTGATGATATAGCACTGACTGTCTCATCTAACAGCTTTGAGAAGAATACAAAAATACTGGAAGAAGAATATAAAAATCTTCAGAAATGGGCAAAAAGAACGCTGTCCAGTTTGATATTGAAAAAACAGAGTTGATCCACTTTGCAAAATCAAGAGAGGCTAATGAGAGCCATTTATACCTGCCAAATGGCGAAAAAATAGCTACAGCTGCAGTGGTTAAATGGTTGGGAGTATGGTTTGACCAGAACCTTTCTTTCAAATATCATATTACAATCAGGGTGGCCCAGGCAAAAGCTGCTTTCCAAAGGATGGCAAGACTTGCAAATACCGAGAGAGGACTTAGCCATATAGCAATGAGACAGCTATATCTTGCATGTGTGACCAGTATTTCCGACTATGCAAGTCCTGTCTGGTGGAGGGGACAACAGTTGTTTGTTGATTTACTACAAGGATTGCAAAACATTGCATTCAATACACACGTCACCATACTTTCGAAAAACGCCATTTCATCAACAACCTCCGCCCACCTTCAGATACGCTGTTATAAATTCGATATTCAGATTCGCCTTGCCCGCAGCTTCCCATTGATATAAATTTCAACATTGGCATCCACCAATTCCAACATTTTTCGATGAAAAACTGATAGAACTGACACAATACTATCAAAAATCGCCATTTCATCTATAACTTTTGCCCACCATCAGCTACGTCCCTATAAACTCGATTTTCGTTTTTGCCAAATTTGCAGCATCCTATCCATATAATTTCCGACATTTACAGCCTCCTCTACCAATATCTTTTGCCAGAAACCCGACATTTTTGCCATCTTGGACAATATTTCTCATCAGACTTAAAGTCCAGGCAAGAAATTGACAGCATAAAAATCATAAAAAACATAAATAACATAAAAAACATAAATAACATAAAAAACATAAAAAACATAAAAAACATAAAAAACATCAAAAATATTAAAATATTAAAATATTAATCAAGTGAATTTTATAATTATAAACATAAAATTTAAAAGAAAAAAATAACCTGGGGTAATATTCATCATGTCCAAAAAACCTCAACCACCTGATACACCCTCAGAGCCCATCATTGAAACATTCTGCTCCTCACCACTTCTTCCAGAATTAATCAACTTGACCAATCAGCCTAGACTTGCTGATTCAAGGTGGAATTTGGACCAAACCAAGACTAATTTTTCAGATTTCAGTAGTGATCCACTTACTGGGACTGAATTTTTATCAGGAATAACCACAACTAATCAAAACAACCAACTAAGTAAAAAAAGGACATCCAGTGCTTTAACTGATCCACATTACCATCCTTCAAAATACACAAGAGTTGGTTCTAAAGCTGGGACAAATCCATTAATCATAAAGGTCAAAACCTCTATGGGCAATATCTTGGAAGCTAGAGACCTTTTGGTTGAGGCCTACAAACTCACTAAAGATAGAGCTGAGCAAACTAATCTCTTAGTCCTTGTGGAAGTATTTCGCAAGTTTACTGAGAAAGGACATCTAGGGCCACTGACAACAGCGGTTCTTAACCATCAATCATCAGCTCTACCTCAGCCACAAACCCAGCAACAAACCCAATCTCAACCTATGGCCATCACAACAGAAACTCCAATACAAACACCAACCACCTTGAAACCCAAAGCTATCCCAGCTTCAAATGAGCAGCCAACCTATGCTGACAAATTGAAGGACTCCCTTCCTCCCTCAACATCCCAAGCCAGACCAGAAGCTGTCTCAACCCTAGATACCAATCAGCAACCTATCACCAATAGCAAGAATAATGTTCAGGCAGCATCTATTCCCTTCAGTCAGAACCTAGACAAAATCATCACACTTGTAACTGTCAGAGGTAGTTCATTACCACGATATCAAGCAACAGAAATTCGGGACAAGCTGAACAGGATTCTGGGAAGAAGAGCCATTGCTCGAGTACACACTTCACCACACCACAACTTGGTACTAACCTGCCTTGAAGCAACTGCAGATGAGGTACTGGAGAGGCTCACACAATGGAAGCCAATTTTCGAAGGATGGCCAATTGCAGAGGTCCAGAGGGTTAATAACTGGCCCAAGCTTGTTGTACATGGCGTCCCAACATGCATACCAATAACAAGCTTCAAGGAGGAAGCTGAAGACTACAACCCTGGCCTGCAAATCCAAGGAGCACCAAGATGGCTTCTGAGAGAGCAAAAGAAAGCTCATTCATCTGTGGTCTTCACAGTCAAAAGCCAAGAAGAAAGACAACTACTAAGCAAAACAGGAATTATAATTGGAGGCATGCTACCCGGGTGGTCAACTACCAGTCCACAACTCATAAAACACAGTGCAGGACCTGCCTCAAGTTTGGACACCATGCTTCAGTCTGCCGCAGCCAACCAGTATGTGCCATCTGTCGAAGCTCACATGCCACTGATAACCACCACTGTGCAACATGTCAATCATCTCATGGCTGTACCCACTTTGCAGTCAAATGTGTCAACTGCCATTCACACTTCCCACAATGCCCTTCAGAAGCATAGCTGTGAGGTTTTTCAAAGTACTAACATGTTAGGACAACTGAAAATTGCTCAACACAACACTGCTAGGGTAGGGAGATACTCCATTCCTTCTTTGAAGTTGCTTTAAAGGAGAAGGCCACATTACTGTTTGTTCAAGAGCCATATTTGGTACAAGATCAATCATCACATTCATTTATTCCAATTTCACACCCATCTTTTATTCCAATACTTCCAGAAATTCAATGCTTCATGCGGCCCAGGGTTCTAATCTACGTTCAACAGGGGTGTCCATTCCAGCTTACACCAAGGTATGACCTTGCAACAGACCCTGATTTCTAGATCCTCGAAGTATCACATCCCCAGGAAAGCTTCCTCATCATTATATCTATAATGAGCAATCCAGGGATCAAAATGAGCATCGAAATACAGTGCAACGCTTTCTCAATCTTCAACTACCAGCCAACCAACCACTTCTTCTGCTTGGGGACTTTAATTTACATCACCCTAGCTGGAATCCATTGGTGCAACAGCCTTCCATACAAGCAGAACAATTTGCTAACTACCTGGATCAAATAAATGCACATCAATTGAATGGATCCATTTGTCATTAAAGAGCTAGGGGGAACATTCCATCGGCCAAATACTGTGAATACTTCAGTCATTGATCTAGCATTTGTATCGGGATTCAATCATTTAAGTTGGCAGGACTGGAAATATGCAGAGAGCACAGGCTCTGATCATGAAGCTATCATCTTCCAAGCGAGGCTCTTGCACCCCTGAATCAATCCAACTTGACTACAAATTTACCCAGCAAGAATAACTTGAAGAAAGCAGACTGGGACTCATTTAACAATTACCTGCTTAGAAACCAGGACTAATCAACCAACTGCTGGAACACATCTATAGCATTAGNTGGACGTGAAAAAATTTTCATTGATCCCTGAAGAATTTCGCGTCTATTTACGCGAAAATCACGTCTTTTTACGCGTTATTTTAGGAAAACAGTTTGTGGGTCACGTGATTTTATATAAAAAATTAGAAAAAGGGAAAAATTTTTAAAAATTTCGTTAAAAAAAATAAAAATTATCAAAAAATAATTAAAAAATTTATAAAATAAATTATGGACAGTTCATCCAGTTCTCCAGACCCTTTGGCACTCACACGTTATAAAGCTGGAGATTATGTGGAAGACCAAGATATAGACAACATGTCTGAGATTTCATACACTGACCAAGTAGACCAGACAGCTAAAGACTGCTGTGAATTACAAACAAATTTCAAGGACAAAGGGAAGGGTATTGATTATTCTGGTCAAGACTCTACATGTAAACCTAATTTTGACATTAACATTGATGCTGAAGGGTGCAACTTCAACCCCCAATTAGGGACAAAAAGAAAGAATGAAAATGTAAAAAACTTCCCTGCCAAAAAAACAAATGGAAGAGGTGGATCATCCCTATTGGATATAATTGATGGATCTGAGGAGTGCATAGCTATGGCAAGAGATTTGTTAATCAAAGCTGCTCATCAAGCTGAGTCTAGAGCCCGCAAACCAAGATCTTGGACTTATTGAATATTTTTCGACAATTTATGGAAAAAGATGGAAGTATTTCAATGGAAGCTTCTGTATTTGCATCACAGCTACAGAAACTTGAGCAAACAACACAAGTCCTTCAAAATACAATGAAACATCAAAGCAAGCTAGGTGGACATGAAAAACAAGAAGGGAGACAGGCAGATTCAAGACCAAAGATGCAGAACCAATCAGTGCCTAAGACAGCTTCTAACTCAGGAGCAACAGCCTCGGCATCAGCCTCGGCATCAGGACCAAGCCAGCCTACAAGAACATGGGCATCAGTTGCAGGGCCTTCAAGCAGCCAGAATCAAACAAGACATGAGTGGACAGTAGTACAGCCAAAGAAAACTCCAGTACAAAAGCAAAGAAATACAAACAGAATTATTCTTCTTCAAGATGCAACTACTAGGCAGGCTTTCTCACCCTTGCAAATAAGAGACCGTATAAATAATGCATTCAGGGCCAGGGGAGTAAAGGACCAGTGGTGTCTATAGTCTCTAAGACCAGAAATGATAACATAGCCATCTCAACAATTGAACCATACACAGCAGATTTTCTTCTCGATCAGGTTGATATCTGGAAGACATATGCACCACATGTTGTTGCACAGAAGGACGAGCCATGGTTCAAAGTTATGATCCATGGAGTTCCCACAGATGAATTTGGAGAGAGTGCTGATCTTTCTTCAATTTCAGAGGAAATCTCTACATTCAATAATGGATTAAAAGTAATAGGACAACCATACTGGATCACTGCAGATGAAAACCGAAGAATTCAACAGCTGGCTCAATTGTAGTAGCATTTGAAACAGAAGCACAAGCAAAGCAGGCTACATCTCGTAAGTTAATCATTGCTGGACGTTATCTTTCAACTGAGAAATATCTGAACTTTGCACCTACCACTCAATGTTACAGGTGCCAAAATTTCGGCCATCAAGAGAGTAGATGCAGATGGGAGGCTAGGTGCCAACTATGTGCTGGACCACACAATACTAAAAATCATGCTTGCTCTCAATGTAATGCCATAGGAAGCAGGTGTGTTCACTTGGTTCCAAAGTGTAGTAATTGTGATGGGGCACACACAGCAGACAGCAATGAGTGCCAGACCAAGATTGCAGTCCTTGAAAGGAATGCAGCCAGGGAAGAGCAAGCTAGGAAGGATCACGAGGATTGTCTATGACAGGACACCAAAAAGTCCTCCAGTGCAACTTGAACAGAAACATGCAGACTACAGAAGCAACATTACAACTAGCACTAGATTTGAAGATAGGAATTATAGCAGTCCAAGAGCCTTGGATAGCAAACCAAAGACAGAGAACAACATATGAAGGGGCCCAATCAATCAATCACCCTTCATTCACACAAGTATTTCCCCAAACATTGAACTTCAAATTAAGACCCAGGACAATGTTTTATATTTCAAAGCATTTACACATTCAGCATCATGTCCTTCAAGGATATCCAAGTGATCCAGATATCCTTGCAGTAAATTTTAACCACCACAATTTCAACATGAATATAATCAATATTTATAACCAGAAGCACCAGGGACCAGAAAATAACCTCACAACCATAGAGAGATGTGGCACAAACTTGAACATAACATCAAACTCAGTCATAGTTGGGGATTTTAATGAGCATCATCCAGACTGGGATCCTCACTATCCAAAATCAACTTTGGCTGAGAAATTATATGACTGGATGGAAGATCAAAGTCTTTCTGTACTTAATAAAATTGGCCAGGAACATTTTATAGACCACATATGAAATGTCCTTCAGTGATTGACTTAACCTAGCAACTAATTGGTCAGAAAGGTTTGTTCATGACTGGCAAACTCTCTCAACAGGATCAGATCATCAAGGCATAATGTTCACAATCCTAGACCAGAGAAATGGACATCCCCAATCAATGTTGAAGCCAGAGAGGTTTATCTCCAAAAGAGCAGACTGGGAGAAGTTCAAAAAAACCAGTGACAAGCTTTTTTGTAATTCCCAAATACTTGCTTCAGACAACCTTATGGCTTTAACCAAATGTGATAGCCAAAGTCTTTGGAAGGAAGGAGACAGTCTAAAAGAGAAGCTTGACAAAATTGGACAAGAGGTCACTGAAATTCTAATTAGATCAGCCGAGAGCTCTATCCCAAGGAAAAAGGCTGGAGCAATATCAAAACCATGGTGGACAGAAGAACTGAAGGTTCTAAGGAAGTCAATGATGAGAGCTCAAAGAAATCACCTTAAAGACCCTTCAAGCCAAAGCTTGTTGCATCAGTTACAAAAGCAAGGAATAGTTATTTCCAAGAAATTAAGACTGCTAAAAAGAATCACTGGAATAAATTTCTCGAACAGGAAGATCCAGAAGCAATATTCAAGGCCTTAGCATACACCAAAGATAGGCAATCTTCACAGCTACCAATGATTCAAGATGAGAATGGAGTGTTTAAAAGTGATTTCACAGACAAGTGTGGTGCAATCAGGAATAAGCTATTCATTCCACCACCACAAACTCCAGAGATTAACTGGGCCTCACACAGAGAGCTTTACTGGGAATGGCCAAGGCTAACAATGTCAGAAGTGGAAGAGGCATGCATTAGACCATCAAAAGGAAAAGCGCCAGGACCAGATCAAATAGACCAGAGAATGATAAGTCATGCTTTCCAGGCCAACAAGGAGCTATTTTTCAAGATTTATTCTTTACTTTTTAATATTGGATACCAGCCAAAGTGTTGGAGGCAGGCCACAGGTGTTGTACTGAAGAAACCCTCGAAGCCTGACTATTCACAACCAAAGGCTTACAGAATAATTTCACTCCTCAACTGCTTGGGGAAAACCCATGAAAGAATTTTAGCTAAAAGATTAGCTTATCTAGCTGAAAAAACCCACCTCTTGGATCCATCCCAGATTGGAGGAAGATTAAAGAAGTCTGCAGTGGATGCATGTCTAATGTTGGTCAATCAAGTTCAGACAGAGAAAGAAGCTGGAAGGAAGACATCCACTCTATTCTTGGATGTCAGGGGTGCCTTTGATCATGTGGCCAAGAATCAATTATTGGCTGTGATGAGTAGATTGGGTCTTCCCCTTAGCCTCTTGACATGTGTGGACTCTTTCCTCAGTGACCGAAAGCTCAAATTGGCTTTTGATGGGAATGAGGAGGAATTTTTGCCTGTTGAGACTGGGATACCACAAGGTAGTCCCATCTCACCTATTTTATTCTTGATATATATCAGAGATATGTTCAGCTCTAGGACAGGGAAATTCATATCATACATTGATGATATAGCACTGACTGTCTCATCTAACAGCTTTGAGAAGAATACAAAATACTGGAAGAAGAATATAAAAATCTTCCAGAAATGGGCAAAAAGAACGCTGTCCAGTTTGATATTGAAAAAACAGAGTTGATCCACTTTGCAAAATCAAGAGAGGCTAATGAGAGCCATTTATACCTGCCAAATGGCGAAAAAATAGCTACAGCTGCAGTGGTTAAATGGTTGGGAGTATGGTTTGACCAGAACCTTTCTTTCAAATATCATATTACAATCAGGGTGGCCCAGGCAAAAGCTGCTTTCCAAAGGATGGCAAGACTTGCAAATACCGAGAGAGGACTTAGCCATATAGCAATGAGACAGCTATATCTTGCATGTGTGACCAGTATTTCCGACTATGCAAGTCCTGTCTGGTGGAGGGGACAACAGTTGTTTGTTGATTTACTACAAGGATTGCAAAACATTGCATTCAATACACACGTCACCATACTTTCGAAAAACGCCATTTCATCAACAACCTCCGCCCACCTTCAGATACGCTGTTATAAATTCGATATTCAGATTCGCCTTGCCCGCAGCTTCCCATTGATATAAATTTCGAACATTGGCATCCACCAATTCCAACATTTTTCGATGAAAAACTGATAGAACTGACACAATACTATCAAAAATCGCCATTTCATCTATAACTTTTGCCCACCATCAGCTACGCCCTATAAACTCGATTTTCGTTTTTGCCAAATTTGCAGCATCCTATCCATATAATTTCCGACATTTACAGCCTCCTCTACCAATATCTTTTGCCAGAAACCCGACATTTTTGCCATCTTGGAAATATTTCTCATCAGACTTAAAGTCCAGGCAAGAAATTGACAGCATAAAAATCATAAAAAACATAAATAACATAAAAAACATAAATAACATAAAAAACATAAAAAACATAAAAACATAAAAACATCAAAAATATTAAAATATTAAAATATTAATCAAGTGAATTTTATAATTATAAACATAAAATTTAAAAGAAAAAAATAACCTGGGGTAATATTCATCATGTCCAAAAAACCTCAACCACCTGATACACCCTCAGAGCCCATCATTGAAACATTCTGCTCCTCACCACTTCTTCCAGAATTAATCAACTTGACCAATCAGCCTAGACTTGCTGATTCAAGGTGGAATTTGGACCAAACCAAGACTAATTTTTCAGATTTCAGTAGTGATCCACTTACTGGGACGGAATTTTTATCAGGAATAACCACAACTAAACAAAACAGCCAACTAAGTAAAAAAAGGACATCCAGTGCTTTAACTGATCCACATTACCATCCTTCAAAATACACAAGAGTTGGTTCTAAAGCTGGGACAAATCCATTAATCATAAAGGTCAAAACCTCTATGGGCAATATCTTGGAAGCTAGAGACCTTTTGGTTGAGGCCTACAAACTCACTAAAGATAGAGCTGAGCAAACTAATCTCTTAGTCCTTGTGGAAGTATTTCGCAAGTTTACTGAGAAAGGACATCTAGGGCCACTGACAACAGCGGTTCTTAACCATCAATCATCAGCTCTACCTCAGCCACAAACCCAGCAACAAACCCAATCTCAACCTATGGCCATCACACAGAAACTCCAATACAAACACCAACCACCTTGAAACCCAAAGCTATCCCAGCTTCAAATGAGCAGCCAACCTATGCTGACAAATTGAAGGACTCCCTTCCTCCCTCAACATCCCAAGCCAGACCAGAAGCTGTCTCAACCCTAGATACCAATCAGCAACCTATCACCAATAGCAAGAATAATGTTCAGGCAGCACTATTCCCTTCAGTCAGAACCTAGACAAAATCACACTTGTAACTGTCAGAGGTAGTTCATTACCACGATATCAAGCAACAGAAATTCGGGACAAGCTGAACAGGATTCTGGGAAGAAGAGCCATTGCTCGAGTACACACTTCACCACACCACAACTTGGTACTAACCTGCCTTGAAGCAACTGCAGATGAGGTACTGGAGAGGCTCACACAATGGAAGCCAATTTTCGAAGGATGGCCAATTGCAGAGGTCCAGAGGGTTAATAACTGGCCCAAGCTTGTTGTACATGGCGTCCCAACATGCATACCAATCACAAGCTTCAAGGAGGAAGCTGAAGACTACAACCCTGGCCTGCAAATCCAAGGAGCACCAAGATGGCTTCTGAGAGAGCAAAAGAAAGCTCATTCATCTGTGGTCTTCACAGTCAAAAGCCAAGAAGAAAGACAACTACTAAGCAAAACAGGAATTATAATTGGAGGCATGCTACTCCGGGTGGTCAACTACCAGTCTACAACTCATAAAACACAGTGCAGGACCTGCCTCAAGTTTGGACACCATGCTTCAGTCTGCCGCAGCCAACCAGTATGTGCCATCTGTCGAAGCTCACATGCCACTGATAACCACCACTGTGCAACATGTCAATCATCTCATGGCTGTACCCACTTTGCAGTCAAATGTGTCAACTGCCATTCACCTTCCCACAATGCCCTTCAGAAGCATAGCTGTGAGGTTTTCAAAGTACTAACATGTTAGGACAACTGAAAATTGCTCAACACAACACTGCTAGGGGTAGGGAGATACTCCATTCCTTCTTTGAAGTTGCTTTAAAGGAGAAGGCCACATTACTGTTTGTTCAAGAGCCATATTTGGTACAAGATCAATCATCACATTCATTTATTCCAATTTCACACCCATCTTTTATTCCAATACTTCCAGAAATTCAATGCTTCATGCGGCCCAGGGTTCTAATCTACGTTCAACAGGGGTGTCCATTCCAGCTTACACCAAGGTATGACCTTGCAACAGACCCTGATTTCCAGATCCTCGAAGTATCACATCCCCAGGAAAGCTTCCTCATCATTCATATCTATAATGAGCAATCCAGGGATCAAAATGAGCATCGAAATACAGTGCAACGCTTTCTCAATCTTCAACTACCAGCCAACCAACCACTTCTTCTGCTTGGGGACTTTAATTTACATCACCCTAGCTGGAATCCATTGGTGCAACAGCCTTCCATACAAGCAGAACAATTTGCTAACTACCTGGATCAAATAAATGCACATCAATTGATGGATCCATTTGTCATTGAAGAGCTAGGGGGAACATTCCATCGGCCAAATACTGTGAATACTTCAGTCATTGATCTAGCATTTGTATCGGGATTCAATCATTTAAGTTGGCAGGACTGGAAATATGCAGAGAGCACAGGCTCTGATCATGAAGCTATCATCTTCCAAGCTGAGGCTCTTGCACCCCTGAATCAATCCAACTTGACTACAAATTTACTCCCAGCAAGATATAACTTGAAGAAAGCAGACTGGGACTCATTTAACAATTACCTGCTTAGAAACCAGGACTACATCAACCAACTGCTGGACACATCTATAGCATTAGCAGACAGTGACTCTGTTGCAGGTATTCTTCAGGATATGGTTCAAGTAGCAGCTGATTGTTCTATCCCTCAGTCAAGGCCATGCAGCAGATCAAAATCATGGTGGACTGAAAATCTAACAAATTTAAGGCACAGTTACCATCAGCATAGACGAAGGGCAAAGCTTTTTTCAGCCCAAGCAGTGCAAGAGGAAGCCAAAATTGTGAGGAATACTTACTTCAAAGCCATCAGCAATGCAAAAGCCAGCCATTGGGAACAATTTTTAAACTCTGCCAAAGAGAAGATGATATTTAAAGCATATAACTACACTAAAACATCCAATCAGCCTCGCCATTTTATCCCAGCCCTTCAATGCCAAAGAAATAATCCACTAACTAATGAGACTGAGTCTGGAGTAGCAAATCTTTCAAGGACAAGTGTCAAGCCCTTGTGCAAGGTTTATTCCCAAAAAGCTGTTTAAGCCCTACTGATGATGGGTTAACAGCACCATTAGACTGTAACACTGCATCAGCTTCCTCACTACTTGACAGATCTTGCTCTGATAGACAAAATTGGAATTGGCCAGAGCTAACTATTGGAGAAATAAAAGCAGCAATACCTAACAAGAAGACAGCCCCAGGAATAGACCAGCTAGATTGGACAATTATCAAAGCTGCTATGGAGTGTGTCCCAACAACATTTTTCAAGGCATACAACTATCTATTCAACAGTGGTCAACATCCAAGCAGATGGAAGCAAGCAATTGGAATCATTCTACCCAAACAGAATAAAAAGGACTACTCAGAGCCGAGGGCATACCGCCCAATTTCCTTGCTTCCATGTCTTTCCAAACTGTTGGAAAGAATCTATGCCAACAGACTATCTTTTCTTGGCAACACAACCACTAATCTTTTCCACAACAGTCAAATGGGAGGACGAAAGCAGCGTAGTGCTATAGATGCTGCAATCCTGCTTCAACATTTTATTGAATCAAATACCAAGAGAGGAAGAATAGTCAGCACAGTGTTTTTGGACATCCTTGGAGCTTTTGACAGACTTGAGCCAGCAAAGCTTATCCAAGTCATGGGTCAGCTGGAGTTACCAAAACAGCTTATTAAGTGGGTTGGTTCCTTCCTTACTAACAGGACTATCAGGCTGCTTTTCAATGGGGAGCTGAGTGAAGAATTTGCTGTTTCTGGAACACCTCAAGGAAGCCCTATCTCACCTATACTATTTCTCCTTTCAATAAGGTTCCTACATGCAAATAATAACACTAATAACACACTCCAGCTCTCATATATTGATGATTTATCAATTTCTTGTGCTTCAACCTCAGTCAGCAAAAATATGAGGGAGCTGGAAGTCCAACTCAACACCATCTTTTCAACACCATCTTTTCAACAGCCAAGTCAATCTCAGTTACTTTTGAGAAGGATAAATCGGAACTTATACACTTTGGTAATAAGCGCTTACCAATCCTGACATCATTAAAAGTAGATCAGATATCACTACATCCAAAGGAGATAGTCAGATGGCTTGGTATTTGGTTTGATCGAAAACTAACCTTCAAGACCCATGTGGACAAGCGGCTTCAACTGCCAATGGAGCTCTTCAGAGGATCATAAGGCTAGCTTCTCCATCCAAAGGACTCAAATTCAATGCTTTGAGGCAGTTGTATTTATCCTGTGTCACATCTGTGCTTGACTATGGGTCTGTGATGTGGTCTGGAAGATATGGTAAACAACAACTCACCAATAAATACCAAAAGCTCCAAAATAGGGCTGTCAGATTCATTACTGGTGCATATCCAAGCAGCCCTGCACAAGCTCTGCAGGTGGAAGCAGCAATATTACCAACAACAGTGAGGCATTTGAAGCTAGAGAATAACTATGCACTTAGAATACTAGGGCTCCAAACTAATCATCCAATACTAGAAGTACTAACTCAGGCCTTGCAGGATGAATTAGACACCAATCATCTTCAAACAACAGGTGATATTGGAATGTTTAGTCTTGTTGACCAGTGTCCATCTAGGCTTTTTCAACTGGCCAAACATCTGAAACAACTGGGCAAATTTGGAAGTATGGAGCAGTCTAGACAAAACTGGGTTCCACCTTGGCTAACCACCAGTATCAAAACAACTATCTCTCAGAAGCCCAAACATCTGGCTCGAACAGAGCATCTGAATCTTCTGGCCAAATTATCTCTTGAGGACTGTCTAGTATACACAGATGGATCACTGTCCCCAGGAGGAAGCAGCAGCATTGGCTTTATTATCTATCTCCCTGTCACAAGGCAGATCAAATGCTACTCATTCAACCTTGGTAACAGAATGGGCATCACTGATACAGAAACATATTGCATCCTGAAGGCCATCCAAACTGTCAAGAAACTAAATATTTCTGGAGATATCTTCATCTTCTCTGACAGCCAAGCTTCACTATCTCGGATCCAAAATAAACCAACCAAAATCTGTCATCAAATAAGAAGCTCTGCAAAACACCTAAGCCTACATTTTCATTGGTGCCCTGGACACATTGGTATAGAGGGAAATGAAATGGCAGATAGACTAGCCAAAGCTGGGGAAAAAATACCTGCTATGAGGAAAGACAAATACACCACACTATCCTTCTTAAGAGAAAGAATGAGGCAACAGATAGTCATCTCTTGGAAACAAAGATGGCAATCAGAGCTATTTCGAGAAGAAGAGGGCAGAAAGGCCAAAGGACTTGGAAAGTATTATAAGATATTTGCACTAAAAGATACTCGAGATTTCAAGCTCAAACCCTACAACTATAACAAATACAGCAGATGGACTCAGGTTGAATACTTCCAGGCAAGGACTGGTATTGGAAATACTTTGGCTTATCTCAAAAAAATTGGAAAATCAGAAAGTGATTTGTGTGACTACTGTGGGGAAGTGAGACAGACAGTGCCACATCTCATTCTACATTGTAAAAAATTTAAGGTGAGAGAGGAAAACATTTTGCAGGAGTAACACCACTAAGACTATCACTAATTTTTGGAACACACATTGGGAAAACAGCTCTACTTTGCTTTCTTGATTCAACCAAATGCCTTAGGGCATGCAGAAGATGAAACAGAGCAAAATAAAAACTACTTGAGAAAAATAACATGGAGGATTTCTTTAGATATATTTTGTATGCTAGAACTGTGTCATAGCTATATAGCTAAATACACTATGAATTAAAAAAAAAAAAAAAAAAAAAAAACTTTGCATTGAGAAAAATTTTGGGATGTTTTAAAACATCACCAATTAGACCAATGGAGGTGGAAGCGTGTCTATGCCCACCAGAGGTCAGACTGAATCATAGCAGAAGAAAATATGCTATGAGAACATTAACCCTAGCCACAAATCATCCATTAAATTTGATGATAAAGCAAAATTTAGAATACTCCCACCATGAAAGAAGAAATGTAAAAGAAAACCAGGTCAAAAGGATTAGGGAATCATTAATCTACAACCCTGATCTTGTTGACATTGAACTAATTAGGCCTAGTTTCTATGCACCCTGGGGCAGAAGTCTGCCATATAATGTTTGCAGTGGGAATGGCAACAAAGAAGAAGAAAAAATATTACATAACAGATTTCTTATGAAATCTAGAGGGAAATCTCAAGTTATATACTATACAGATGCATCTGAATCATCAGATAGCAAAGGTATAGGTATTTCACATTTAGTTTATGACCAAATAGACCAGAGTGTTAAGAGTGAATATTACACTCTATCAAAAGATACAGATACAATCTATGAAGGAGAGTTAGAGGCTATTGTTAGAGCTATTGAACATGCAAATAGTCAAGCATGGGATAAGAAGTCAGTCACAATTTTCTCTGACAGCAAAGCAGCTTTGAAAAGAATGGAAGATATAAGTAGTAAGTCTGGTCAAGCAAAAATTATCCGGGCAATAAAAGCTGCGACACTACTACAAAAAGAAGGAATAGAAGTCAAATTGAGATGGGTCCCAGCTCATCAAGACATCAAAGGGAATGAAGAAGCTGACAAGCTAGCCATGGCAGCATCTCATTGTGATCCAGATAAAGGATATCCCACAAGTCTAGCAGTCATATACAAAGAAATTAACAAGAAAAAATGCCTTGAGTGGCAAGAAATATTGACAAAATATGATGAAAAGAGGCAACAGCAGGAACAGCCATCCCAATACTCCAACACATATCCATGGCAAATAAGAAAAAGGCCATGGGTTCCAAGAGGGATAAAGAGGGGAATTAGTGCAGCATTTTATCAGCTTAAAATTGGTCATGGCTATAACAAGTGGTACATGCAAAGAATAGGACAAACCACAACAGACAGGTGTCTTTGTGGGGATGTACAGACACCAAAACATTTAATTATGGAATGCAGGAGGTACAAACAGAACCGGAAAAGAATGAAGGACAGGCTTGGAAACAAGGAGATGAGCCTTGAAGTACTGCTTCAAAGCAATATTGGAATATCAGCAATTTTGGAATAATTAAATGAGACAAAGATATCAACAAGGGGTTGGTATCTAGGTGAGGATAATAGAGAATTTGAATGTGATTAAAATTGAATTTAGCTAGAAAAATTGTAGTACGATACTACACATCCTCTGATAGTCATAGACTTATATAGGATGTAAATAATAATTAAAAAAAAAAAAAAAAAAAAAAAAAATCGATCTGAACAATCAAGGCTCCTGGACCTACTTGAAGTATTTAGGGAATATACTGAGAAGGGGAATCTTTGCAAGGCTTCAACAATTATTGCATCCCAAGTTGCCAATCTGGAGACAGCCACCAGACAAATTGAGACCTACGCAAGAGCTTTGAACAAAATAGTAACACCTGCATTACCAAATCAAATAAATAACTCTCCAACCACTCAACAGCATGCAACTACTACCCATCCAGTACAACAACAGGCTTCCATGGCCTCAATGGCAGCAAGAGGAGTGGGCCAATCAACAGACCCCTTGCAATGGACTGTGGTAGGAAAGAAGAATCAAGTTAACCAATCAAAAACCAATCCAAATATACAAGCTAAAGACAAGGTTATTAGAAGGGTCATTCTAGTTCAAGATCCTGAAGCAAATAATAATTTTACATCTTTCCATGCCAGAAATCAAATTAATCAGATATTTGCATCAAATGGAATAAAGGGACCAGTGGTTAACACAGTGATGAAAACTCAAAACGGAAATATTGCTGTTACCACTACAGAAGAATATTCAGCTGATTTCTTTCTTGAAAAAAGATCAATTTGGGAAAATATAATACCATTTGCATCAGTCCAAAAAGATGAGCCATGGTTCAAAGTGATAGCTCATGGGATCCCTTTGGCAGACTTTGACAATGAGGACGGGATGGAAATGATTAAATCAGAGATAAAAACATTCAACAAAGGCCTGACTCCCATTGGAATGCCACATAGGATATCGACAAGGGAAAACCGCCAAATAAAACAAGCAGGATCAGTGGCCATTGCATTTGCAACTCAAGTAGAAGCAGAAAGAGCCATCTGGAACAGACTGTATATTGCTGGAATCAGCTCAAGAGTCACAAAGTCTTACAATGTAGCTCCCACCACCCAGTGCAATAAATGCCAAGCATTTGGCCATGTAGAAAGTTACTGCAGACGAGATGCAGCCTGCCGACTCTGTGGAACCCGAGACCACAGCACACAGCAGCATTACTGCAGTGTTTGTAAGGCTAAGGGAGTACAATGTAGTCATCTGGCACCTAAGTGTGTCAACTGCAATGAAAATCACACAGCTAATTCAAAGACCTGCCAGGTTTACCTGAGCATTCGAGACAAGGCTGAAGAGATTGACCTTTAATGTCTGACACACCAGATATCAAGGTCCTCCAAATAAATGTAAACAAGAATCAATTTGCAACAGAGAGTGCTCTTCAAAGAGCAATAGAACTAAACATTTCAATTATAGCAATACAAGAGCCTTGGCTTCCTCCAAGGTAGTCAGACCAAAGTAATTTCCTTAACTCTAGATCCATCAACCATCCAAGTTTTATGCAACTATTTCCAAAATTTCCACCAAATCAAAGACCTAGAACTATGCTCTATGTTTCTCATCAAATAAGCCATAGAATGAAGCTTAAGAACACTTCACCCCAAGATCCAGAACGCTTAGTTGTTGATATCATTGATGGAACAAGATCAATTACATTCATCAATATATACAATTAAAATTCAAGATAGTGGTCCAACAATCCAAGCTCTTCCTCCTGACCTCTTTGGTAACAACAGTACCATACTTCTAGGCGACTTCAACATGCATCACTCACAATGGGAGACCGATTCTAGTGATACTCAAGAGTCAGATACTTTCATTGACTGGCTTGATAATCTTGGAATGGAACTGATGAATATATCAGGTGAAGGTACATTCTATAGACCACAGATGATTAAACCATCAGTAATTGATCTTACCTTTACCTCGCAAATACTGGCAGACCAGACAAAAGACTGGCAGACATTGGAGGACCTAGGATCAGATCACTATGGATTAATGTTCACTATAGAAAGTACACTTGATAGGGTACAGCATCCCATGGAAAGATCAACATTTAATACCAAATGTGCTGATTGGAAGGGATTCACATCAACAGTCATTGGACTCAGAAATGGTCAGAAGCTTCTTGATGCTGACCATCTAAGATCATTATTATCCTCTATAGAAGATCAACATCCAACTAAAGCTACTAATGCAGCTTATCACATCTAAACACCAAACTTTCAATAATTGCCTTTTCAACCACAATTTTTGCCACCCATCAGCTACAATAATATTAACTCAATATCTGGTTTTGCATTGTCTCCAGCTTTTGATTAATATAGTTTTTGACATACGCATCCACCAATGGGAACATATTTCGACTAAAATCCGATTTTTTGACACTATGGACGAAAAATTTTCACCCCAGCCTTGCCAAGACACAACGCTTGACGCGCGACGTGTTCTGGATGCGTGATCAGGTGATTAAACACAAGGTCACGTGATTTTTCAATTTTAACATTCTGAACTAAAACAAAGAAGCAATTATCAAATAAGTAATTATAAAAAACTTTAAAAAAATTTAAATCTAAATTTAAATTTGAAAATTCAAACTATAAAATAATTTTTTTTAGATATTTTCAAAATATTATTCAATATTTATTAAAGTTATTCAATTAAGAATGACTTCAAAACCTCGATCTTCTTCTGTGGAACTTCCATCTTCTCCACCAACAAAAAATTCTTTTGATTTTAAAAATGTTGCAAGGCTTTCTTACTAAATATGGAGCTCAAAAAGATCAACAAAAGCAAACCTGCTTAAATCAACCCAAAATAATTTTACAAAAGAATTACTTGATGGCCCTTTCAGCAGTGATCCTATTACTGCACAAAGCCTACTTCCTGAAATTTCTAAAAGTAAACTGATGCCCATAACTCAAAAAAAGAAAAAATGTCTAGATATAAATCCAACAGTTGTCCAAGCTACTAAAGTGATGAGGATTGCTGCACCAAAAATTACCAATCACTACACATACTTATCTGCAATACAAGAAGCAAGAGATTTGATTGTGAAAGCTTACCATTTGACTAATGATAAACAAAAACAAGATGCGGTATTGGACTTGGTGGAGGTTTTCCGAAATATCACTGAAACTGGTAGAGCAAATTTGGAAAAAATTGATAAGACACCCAGCAACCAGGCTGCACATGAAGCCAATATCACACCAACTTTTCCAATGGTAACATCTTCAAACATAAATATACCAACAGCCATATCATATGCAGAGATTCTCAGAAACAGCACATCTGCAGCACCAGTAAATTTACCACCAAAGCCTAGCAATTCAATGAAAGTACTGGGAAAACTACTTGTTCAAGATGGTCAAAGCAAAGCAAATAAACAGGATGAAGTCATCATAGAATCAGTCCAAAAAACAGCAGGAACTACTTTGGAGACTTCAACAACAGCCCAGGTACATGATGACAATGTGATCACTTTGGTGACCAAAACAGGGAAAACCCTCCCAAATTACGTATCCTTCACCATTAGAGAAAATATCAATAAGATCCTGGGAAAAAGGGCAATTTCTAAAGTGCATACTTCCATCAAGGGAAATATTGTTCTAACCTGCATGGACTCTTCACCATCAGAGTTACTCCTTGAGCAAGAAAAATGGGAGCCTGTATTTGAAGGATGGCCCATACAAAAAGCCCAAAAAGTCAGCCACTGGCCAAAAGTTGTGGTACATGGGGTTCCGACCTGTGTACCCATTGATGTTATAAATGAAGAAATAGAAATCAACAACAAAGGAATTAAGACTCAAGGCCAGCCAAGATGGCTGAGCCGGACTTATCAACAGAGAGTCAGAGCTTCACTAACTTTTTCAGTCACAAATGATGCTGAGAAAGAACAACTTATGAAGTCAGGAGTCCTCATTGGAGGTCAATATCTCAAGGTGTTTCAGTATCAAATAGCTACCCAGAGAACCCAATGTCAAAAATGCCTCACCTATGGACATCACCAAATGTCATGTAATAAGATACCAGTCTGTGCCATTTGCCTTGGACAACATATGACAATTGACCATAAATGTAAAACATGCAACTCCACCCAGAGTTGTGTTCATCATGCTGTACAATGTGCAAACTGGAGGTCAAACACTCATTTGGCCTTTCAAAAACAAGACTGTGACTACTTCAAAGCATTGGCATGCTAAGTCACATCACATTCAGCCAGCATAATACTGCAAGGGGTCGTGAGATCCTGCAGTCCCTCTTTGATGTATCCATCAAAGGGGAAACAGATATTTTATTAGTTCAGGAGCCTTATGTGTTCCACAACACTCATTTACAAACATACCAACCAATCTCTCATTCAGCTTATCATTTAAATCCACCTATTACTCATCAATTCCTCCGCCCAAGGGTCATGACCTATGTTAAGAAGGCAAGCCAGCTCCTGGTAATGCCCAGATATGACTTGGTGTGTGACCCAGACTTTCAAATCCTGGAAGTTGATCTTCCAGGGGAGGCTTTTTATATCATTCATATCTACAATGAGAAGCCTCTCTCACCTTCATTCAAAAACCACACCATCCAGCGTTTCCTTGATTTGCAACTCAAGCTTGACAAGCCATTCTTACTTCTTGGCGATTTCAACTTACACCATCAACTTTGGAACCCACTTATATAATCAACTAACCCTCTAGCCAATTCCTTGGTTCAATATCTGGAACAGACAAATGCTCAACTAATCAACTGCTCCTTTGTAATTGAGAACTATGGAGGCACCTTCCATAGAGCTAATTCAAAGAGCACATCCATTATTGATCTAACATTTGTTGCAGGATTTAAACAACTAATATGGCAAGACTGGAAATATGGGGAATCCACTGGCTCTGATCATGAATTAATAACCTTTAAGGCTTTGCTACCTCAGGTTAATGATCTTCTCACAGACAATAATGTATCACCATTACCATCAAGATTAAATACAAAAAAGGCTGATTGGAAGCTCTTTCACCTGGAACTGCAAGCAAAAGAGGAATTCTTCCAGAAACTTCTAGATGATGCCATCCAAACAAAAGATTATGACCAGATAGCTAGCTTACTTCAACAAACTGTCCAGAATGCTGCCCAAATATCCATTCCAACAATGAAAATTACGCCAAGATCTAAACCATGGTGGACAATAGAGTTAACACAGTTGAGGATGAGGTTTCACAGGATAAGGCGTTGTTTCAAGAAATACCCAAGTTTTGATTTGGCAGATGATGCTAGGGCTGCAAGGAATCAATATTTCCACAAGATTCAATACAACAAGAAGGAACATTGGATCAAATTCCTGGAAAAAGCTAAAGATAAATCAATCTTTACTGCCTACAACTACTCCAGGCCAGAAAGAACCCAATCAACTATTATTCCAACCTTAAAATGCAGTGCTCTTGATAATGATCTGGGTAATATTGCAACCAGCTTCAAAGATAAATGTGAGGCATTGATTCACACCCTCTTTCCAGGACCATCAACATCAACATATGCATCACAAGAAATCAACCGGAATTTATTTGATCAGCCTAATACTACAACCTCCTCATGCAACTTTAATCTAGATTACAGCTACAAAACTGATATAAGAGGATGGAATTGGCCAGCCTTAACCATTGAGGAGATTATTAATGCAGTTCCAAACAAGTCAACAGCTCCAGGTCTTGACCAGATTGGTTGGACAATTACAAAGGCAGCAATCAAAGCCATACCTAAGTTTTTCTTCCTGGCTTATACTACCCTTTTCAACAGTGGATACCATCCCCTAAGATGGAGACAGGCAGTGGATATAATTATTCCAAAGAAAAACAAGAAGGATTACAGCAACCCAAAAGCCTGTAGACCAATCTCTCTTCTCCCATGCCTCTCCAAGCTGTTGGAGAGAATATTTGCCAACAGACTTGCTTTCCTTGCCAACACTTCTAACAACCTTTTACATGAGACCCAAATTGGCAGACGCAAACAATGATCTGCGATAGACTCAGCACTCCTTCTGCAAGATTTTGTGGAACAAAACAGGCTCAAGCACAGAACAGTCTCAACAGTTCTCCTTGACATTCTAGGGGCATTTGATAGGCTAGAGCCAAAAGTGCTAGTATCAGTCATGCACAAATTACAGCTTCCAACTTCACTAATATCATGGGTAACAACTTTCTTGAGTGGGAGAACCATGAGACTTCAATTCAATGGCCAGCTAAGTGAGGAGTTTCCTGTCACAGGGACACCCCAAGGCAGCCCAATTTCACCAATTCTCTTCTTGATTTCAATCAGGTTCCTCTTTCCCCCACAACAGGAAGTGAATTACCTTCAACTATCATACATGGATGACATCTCCATCTCAGTTGCATCAACCTCAATCAAGAAAAATACTGATCAACTTCAACAAATCCTTGGGGGATTCATGGAAAGAGCAAGTAAACTATCAGTTACATTTGAGATGGAAAAGACTGAAATGATACATTTTTCACACCACAAATTACCTCTCACCAATGAGCTGACTCTCAGCAATCAAGCTGCCTTAGGGCCTAAAGAATTAGTAAGATGGCTGGGATTTTGGTTTGACAGAAAATTGACATTCAAGACACATGTAGAGAAACATCTTCAGCTTGCACACGGAGCACTTAAGAGGATAAAACAGCTTGCATCAAACACCAGAGGTCTACCATTCCATGCATTACTACAGCTTTACCTCACTTGTGTCCTCCCTGTCCTGGACTATGGCTCAGTGCTTTGGTTTAGGAAAAGGGGTTGTGGTGCATTGAGTGCCAAGTGTCAAAGGCTTCAGAACCAGGCTTTAATCATGATTACTGGAGCATATCACAATAGTCCAATCAAGGCCTTGGAAGTTGAGGCGGCAATTCTTCCCACCAAAATTAGGCAGCTAAAGCAGACATTTAAATATGCTCTCAGAATTTTAAGGCTACAAAAATCACATCCAGTGAAGGATAAATTGATATCCCCACTTCAGGATGAGCTGTCCTTTTCAACTGAGGTAGATCTAGGTGTCTTTGAGTACTTGGACAAAGAACTTACCCAACTTATAAGAATTGGCCAACTATTGCAGTCATTCATGAAGTATACAAACCTCGAGAAGTTAGATGCCAGTTGGGCACCTCCATGGCTTCAAACTAGACTCACCATTGATATATCACAACTGCCTAAGTAAAAGGCTGCTCTGGGACACAAATTGCTTACTGATACAATACCTCCAACAACAGCTATTGTTTACACTGATGGTTCCCTTATGCAAGGAAAAGGCAGTAGCATTGGATTTGTTATATATCTCCCAGTCACGAGGGAGATGACATGCTTCTCCTTTAACCTTGGCCAAACTATGGGTGTCACAGATACAGAAACTTTCTGCATACTCAAAGCCATTAGACATCTCAAACAGATCTCACCAAATGGCCAGTATCACATCTTCAGTGATAGCCAGGCTAGCCTATTGAGAATTCAGACCAAACAAAATTCCTTTTCACACCAAATCAGACAAGAGGCAGTGAATTGCTCAATTCTTCTATCCTGGTGCCCTGGACATGTGGGAATAGTAGGTAATGAGCTTGCTGACAACCTGGCCAAAGGAGCCAGCAAAAATAAGAAGCACAAAAGGAAAAAGTTTGCATCACATGCATTTCTAAAACAAAGGGCAAAGGAGCTTGTACTGAAAGCCTGGGCTGAAGATTGGAAATCTGAGCTTTTTAGGGAAGAAGAGGGAAGAAGAGGGAAGAAAGAGCTGTGGTTTAGGAAAATTCTACAGGATCCAAGCCCAATTATCCACACCAAATTTCACGACAAAACCAATCAATTTTCAAGGATGTAGTAGACTTATAGAATCCTCATATTTCCAAGCAAGGACTGATATTGGAAATGTGAGGGCATACTTATTCAAGATTGGCCAGACCAAACATGAAAGCTGTAATTTTTGCTTGAAGCTAAAGCAGACAATGCAACACTTGATACTACAATGTCAAATGTTTAAAAAAGAAAGAAAAAAATGTTTTAAAAGTTTAGAGCCACTCAGGTTACCAATAATATTCAGAACAAAAAGAGCACACCAAGCATTGCTTGAATATTTAAAAACTTCAAGGTGTATATCTTTATACAAAAGAGAATAATTAGGACAGAAATAAATAGAAATAAGGCAATAGGGCAAAGAAGGGAAGTTCATTTGGAGATTGGTATTTTGGATTAATAAATGTAAAATAAATTGTCATAACTTAATAGCTGAATACAATATGAATTATAATTTAAAAAAAGCTACTTATGAACTTATCAATGTGCTTGACAATGCTGCCTATCAACTAACAGAAATAATAAAAGAAGTAGCCTATGCAAGTATCCCACTTCATAAATTTGGGCAAAAAGCCAAACCTTGGTGGTCACCTGAACATAAACAGATGCGGAAATGTATGAGTAGGAGCCAGAGATTACTGAAACCTAATAGGCAAGGTATCAACCTCAAAGCTGCATACACTGAGGCAAGAAATTTATATTTCTCAAGCATTAAGATTGCAAAACAAGCTCATTGGAACTCTTTCCTTGAAAAAGGTAATGTGAAGACAATTTTCAAAGCAATGGCATACACCAGGGAAAATAAGGTCCAGAAAGTTCCGTCTATCATTGATCAAGATGATGTCTTGATGGAGTCATTTGAAGGGAAGTGCAAATCATTTTGGAGTACACTTTTCTCAGCACCACCAGATTTTTTTTTTTATTCATAGTGTATTCAGCTTTCTAGCTATGACACATTATTTACATAATTTAGTTCCCCAAAACTCCTTTCTGAAATACAATCTTTCAAAAATTTTTCAAATTTCCAATTTAGATATCCTAGTTCAACTCCCTTTATGTGCCACCATGCACTTGGATGTATCCAAATATTGAAGAAGTGCTTCTTTTCCTCTTCTTGTTCGAAATAATATGGGTAAGGTTTTTAGTTCTATGCCTTTAAAACATCTGTTTCTTTGGTTTTTAAATTTTGGACAATGTAACAATAAATGTTGCACAGTCTGCCTTTGTTTTGAACAAAAATTGCATATGTCATCTTCAACTTTTCCTATCATGTGCAGATACACTCGAGTATTTCCAATTCCCAGCCTAGCCTGGAAAAATCCTGACTCTGTCTCCCTGCTATGATCTTGAAATTTAAATAACTTGAATGAAAGGCTGGATTGGTTAGTCTGAGCCTGGATCCTGTACTACTTGCCCAATGCTCTTGCTTTCCGGCCCTATTCCTCATGCCAAAGCTCGAGGTTCCAGTCTCTCTTCCATTCTTCTAGTATCAATTCTTTTGATTTTTGTTTCATAAAGGAATGAGTTATAAACTTGTCTCTTCTCATTGCTTGTTTTTTAATTCCGTTTCTGGCTAGTTTGTCTGCTAGTTTATTTCCTTCTATACCAACATGTGCAGGACACCATTGAAGATGAATGGTACACCCTTGAGATGCCATCCTGATATGATGTGAAAAGTGGTTACAGCTGTGTTGGATCCGAAGGATGCTGGCCTGGCTATCAGTGAATATATATATTTTCTTAGTTGAAAAATGTCTTTTCACATATTGAGTTGCTTTCAATAGGCAGTAAGTCTCAGCATCTGTGATACACATAGTGTCACCAAGGTTTTTTGAGAATCATTTGATCTCTCTGCTGATTGGCAAGTATACCACAAAGCCAATTCTGATTCCTGTGACTGAAAGGGAGCCATCTGTATAAAATATTACATCTTCAACTGGGATATTCTTGAGTTGTTGTAAGTGCAATATCTTAGTGATCTCTTTTGTTTCAGAAGAAATGCTGGTTAGAATCTGAGTTTGGTGCCATGGAGGTGTCCAGATGGTTTTCTGCTCCTCCAGCTTGTTGAAAGAAGCAAGGGGCTTCAATGTACATCCAATCCTCATTAGTTGGGTGACTGGCTTGTCAATAAAGTTGATTAAGCCAAGGTCAATCTGGTTGGTGCTTGTCAATTCATCCTCCAAATGACAGAACAGATGTCCTTGTGTGAGATGGTCCTTCTGAAGTCTCAAAACCTTTAGCCCATAATAGATCAGATGTTTCTGGTGTCTGACTTTGACTGGCATGATAGCTGCTTCCACCTCAAGGGCCTTTATAGGACTACTTCTATAAGCTCCAGTGATCATTGGTAGGGCCTGATTCTGAAGCCTTTGACATTTATTTATTAGTGTTCCAGCTCCCCTCTTACCATGCCAAAGGACAGAGCCATAGTCGAGAACTGAAGTGACATAAGTTAGGTATAGTTGACAGAGAGCATGGCAGTGTAGCCCTCAAGTAGATGAGGCCAAGTTCCGAATCTGACTGAGGGCCCCATGGGCAAGCTGTAAACTCTTGTCCACGTGGGTTTTGAAATTGAATTTCTGATCAAACCAGATTCCTAGCCACCGGACAACTTCCTTTGGTTCTAAGAAGATGTTATTTTCCAGGATCAAAGGAGACATGACATGCTCCCTCTGATGACTGAAATGAATAAGTTCTGGCTTGTCCATTTCAAAAGTAACTGAATATTGGTTGGCATCTTTCATCAGCTCTTCAGTTAGTTTCTTCAGGGTCCTTAGGTTTTTGTCAACAGATGTTGATGAGACTGATATTGAAATGTCATCCATGTAGGAAAGCTGAAGATAATTTTTGCTTGTTGATGAGGGAAGAAGTTGACTAATTGAAAGCAAGAATAGTATTAGTGAGATAGGGCTGCCTTGAGGGGTGCCTGTCACTGGGAAGATTGCACTAAGTTGGCCATTGAATTGCAGTTCCATGGTCCTTCCTGTCAGAAATGATTCCACCCATGATACCAATGATATGGGTAGTTGTAAACTTCGCATTAATTGCACCAGCTTGGCAGGTTGAAGGTGGTCAAAAGCCCCAAGAATATCAAGGAAAATTGTTGAGACAACTTTCTGTTTGTTTAAATTTTGTTCTACATATTCCTGTAGAAAAAGGGCGGCATCAATGGCTGATCTCTGCTTGCGACCCCCGAGCTGGCTGGAATGCAGTAAGTTAGAATTTGTGTTAGCAATGTAGGACAAGCGGTTAGCAAAGATTCTCTCTAGTAACTTGGAGAGGCAAGGAAGAAGGGAGATTGGCCTGTAGGCTTTTGGTGCACTGTAGTCCTTTTTGTTCCTCTTTTGGATAATAATACCCACTGCATTTTTCCATTGCTTTGGATGTTCTCCACTGATAAATAGACTGTTGTAAGCTTGAAAGAAGAACTGAGGTATGATAGTCATTGCCATCCTGATAATAGTCCAATCAAGGCAGTCAATGTCTGGTGCAGTTTTCTTTATTGGTATTGCATTTTGTACTTCATCAATGGTTAGTTCCGGCCAGTCCCATTTATTCATGGTGACTGCATTTGAGGAGGGCTGTCCATCAGAATATCCATGGCAAGTCTGTTGGATAGACACTAGATCATTGACCCTAGGATGTGGAAAAAGTATGTTAGCAAAAGCCAAGCATTTCTCGAGGAAGGTGATAGCTTGAACACTCTGGCTTTGCTGGTCAGGTGTGTAGACAAGTGTTGGGATGACTCTAGATTAATGCAAATCAGGTCTTGAGTAGCTGTAAGCTGTGAAGACTGTCTTCTCCTTAGCAGTGGCAAGAAAGTTCATCCAATGTTCCTTTTTAGTATGCTGAATATGTTGAAAATACTTGTTTCTGGCAACACTTGCCTGTTCCCAATTCCAAGCACCTGGTCTCAGCTTCTGTTGGTGTCGCAGTATTGTGAGCTCCTTGGTCCACCAGGGTTTTGACCTGGCAGAAATACTGAGCTTTGGGATTGAATTCTTGGCTGCAACAAGGACGACTTGTTGTAATGTTGATGCAATGATATCTATATCATTACATTCAATGGCTTCTTCCAACTGTGTCTGTGATTGAGACTGTCTCAGAAGTAGTTGGTCCTTAAACAAGCTCCAGTCTGCCCTGTTAAGGTTGAACTTCATTGGTAGTGGATTGTTGTTGTTGTTATTAGCGTGGAATGATCCATGGCTTGCTGTTGGTAGGTCTGTCTGAATAGTGATCACCTCATGATCTGATCCAGTGCATTCTCCATACTTCCAGTCAACCCATCTTAGTTGTCGAAATCCCACTGCAAATGTGAGATCTATGATGGAGGTGGACTTGGAATTTGCTCTGTGAAATGTTCCTCCAAACTGCTCTATAATGGATGGTCTATTTAGGAGCTGAGCATCTACTTCATCTAGATACATGACCAATTGATTAGCTAGAGGAATATTGTTCTGGACCATTGGATTCCAGTATGAGTGATGCAAGTTAAAATCCCCCAGCAATAGATATGGCTTATCAAGTATCAAGTGTAGATCCAAGAAGCGTTCCACTGTGAGCTGGTTTGAGTAGTGAGATGTTGGCTTTTCATTGTAAATATGAATCACATAAAATGATTCAGTTGGTAATTCCACTTCTAATATCTGGAAATCAGGGTCAGAGACCATGTCATACCTAGGTGATACTTGAAGATTGCTAGACTTTTTGACATAGGTCAGGACTCTGGGCCTCAGGTTGGTTGTTGGAAGTGGTGGTATAAGTTGGAAGGCTGAGTGGTGAGTAGGTATATATGAATGTGTTGAGTTGTGGTAGAATGTGTATGGTTCCTGAACAAAAAGCAAATCTGATTCTTCCCTGAGGGCAACCTCAAAGAAGGACTGCTGGATCTCTCGACCCCTAGCAGTGTTATGTTGGCAGATTCTCAGGGAGCTTACTACTAACGTTCCGTAGGGCACGAAGGGATATGGAATATGATTATAGGATAGCAGTGAAATGGTCTTCTGTGAGGAAGAGAGATGTGAGGTGGTACAATATGTGTACAGAATATAAGAAGACGTTGCGTGAAGAGAAAACTCAATCACGCCTACCACACTATATACATGACATTGCCACTAGCGCTACAGCATAGGAGGCAATGTGGCGACTACTTGTTTACCATCAGACCACCTTTACCCTTCTAGACCCTTGCATCCACACCTACTCACTAGCTTACTAAGATCACGTACTACCCTACTGCTTATCCATGAAACAGATTTTCAGTGTGTCTAGCATGATATAGCTTTGTAGTAGTCACAGTCTGTTCTTTGGAAAGCCATATGGGTATTTGATCTGCAGTTAGCACATTGGACTGCATTGTGGACGCAACTTTGTGTTGAGCTGCAAGTAGCACATTTATGGTTGCTGGTAAAGTGTCCTCCCAGACATATGGCACACATTGGTGCTTTTTGACCGGTTGAAGAATGATGGCCATATTTAAGGCATTTTTGGCATTGGGTTTTCTGAGTGGACTGTTGAAAATTGACTACCTTCAGTAGTTGGCCTCCTATCAGAACCCCTGACTTTATTAGTTGTGTCTTCTCTTCCTCATTAGTGACACAAAATGCCACTGATGCCCTTGTCATATTTTGAGGTGATCTAGCCAGCCATCTTGGTTCACCTTGGGTTTTAATGCCTTTGTTGAATGTCTCTATCTCGTTGTTTACTTGGTTAATTAGCATACAAGTAGCTACACCATGCACAACAATCTTCGGCCAATTGTTAAGTTTTTGAGCCTGTTTTATAGGCCATCCAGCAAATTCTCCTTCCCATTTCTCCTGGTCTGTAATAAGCTCAGCTGGAGTGGAGTCCATGCAGCTGAGAACAAGATTTCCTTTGGGTGAAGTATGGACCCTAGAGATGGTATTTTTTCCAAGGATCGTATTAATCCTTTTCCTAGTATCAAATGCTGCATAGTTAGGTAGTCTGCAGCCAGCCTTGGTGACCAATGTTATTACATTTTCAGAATCAGCATGGTGGGCAACAGTGATGGGATGTGTCATTTTTGCAGTTTCAATGGGAATACTGGTGATTGGTGTAGTGGTAGGTGTTGTTTTTGGTTGGGGGTTTAACTCTGGTTGTGGTGTGGGTTGGCTTTGGTTCTGTCTGCTGTACACTCTCATGGCTGGTTTGATGGTTGCTGCTATTGTGATAGGAGCCACAGGGATACCTTCCTTAAGCTTTTGGGCATAAGTTGGGGCAGGTGGAGCCTCAGGATTGTTTTCAGTTATTTTTGGATCAAGTTGAAAAGTTTGGTCTGATGGCTTGGTGGTTAAGACCTTCCCCTCTTGAATAAATGTTCGGAAGACTTTGATCATGTCTAAGACAGCTTCTTGTTTGGCTTTTTCCATTGTGAGTCCATATGCCTGAACAAGGAGATCTCTTGCCTCAAAGATGGCAGTATCAAAGGTGTGTTTGATGGTGCATGGAGCAGAGATCTTGACAATTTTGCATTGCTGTGATGCAGTTGTATTGGTAGGTGAAAAATCTCGTTTCCGAGGGAGTTCAGACAATGATGTTTTATTAAATAGGTGAGTGGCTCCTAAATCTGTAGAGGTTATTGGGTCACTACTGAGAAAGTCAATTTTAGATGAAAATTTAACTGGTCTGACAGTAGAAATGATTTTGGTTGGTGTTGCAGTTGATTTGGTGTTCCAAACAGACTCTAAAAGCCTTGCAAGACCAGACATATCCATGATTGGGGATGATGTTAAGGAAGGTGAGCTCCTGGGAGTTGTATATGGTTTAGATGGCATTTTAGAATGGAATATTCTATAGCCAGTTTTTGAAGTTATTTATTATGGGGTTTATTAAGAAATATTTTATTTATTCATTCATTGATCTAGTTTAACGTCCTATGCGGTATCTATATACAGAACCATGAAGACGGTAAGCCGCTTTAGTTAGGGAAAAAGCTTTCAACAAACAAAACCTGATGTCCCGCCACTCTGAACCGAACCGGCTTAATGCTGAGGACGTTCCTTTCAACCATAATTTTATAAACTTTCCTCAGAATTCGTTAACTCCCCCTTCAATCAGACTAACATTATGAGAAATTGAAAAGAGAAGGCACCTCCTCACTCGGCTTTGGTCTTCGAAGTGCTCGAAGAGTTGGCCCCGATGGTGGTGCTGCTGTCTAGGCGATGATTGGTGCCACTGGGACTTCGACTACCTTATGTGGTCGTCCTGGCCCTCTTTTTAGTCCTTCAGCCTTCTTACTGGTGACCAAAGTGAATCCCTGATCATAGTCGTTCCGACTGTTCGCATTGGCGCCATTATTGGTTTTTCATTCCATATTTCCGCCGTTCTTGACAACAGCTCCATCCGAGCCTTCTCCACACTTCCCTTGTAGACCTGGTAGGTCCGACACGCTGCTTTCTGCCACGAACGGTGTTCCTTGCCGCAGTTGGCACAAGAAACCCTTTTCCTCGGACAGTCCCAAGTTTGGTGAGTGCCAGCGCACTCACCGCACCTGGCTGCCTTTCCACACGACGCCTGGGCGTGTCCCCACTGACTGCAGTTGTAACACTGCTTTGGCTGGGACCGTGGTGACCACACCTGCGCCGTGAAGAGCATGGCGTTCATCACAAGGCCTTTTCGGACCACTTCCGTTTGCATTGCCTCCGATGGGAGGCTGACCACAATTGATCCTCGATTGCGACCGTTTTTCTTCGATCGCTGGTGTTCCTTTCCGTCGTATAACCACCGTATACGACTTATGACTAAGCCTGGAATTCCTGCCTTTGTGGCCGTCTCTATCTCCCTGATGATGGCAAAATTGTCGGCATCTCTGCCCCCTTCGATTCGTGTCCGCAATGGGACACCGTTGACCACGACTGGAAAATCTTGCCGTAAAATTTTGAAATCCGTTGGTTCTCGCATATTTAGCGCCGTGTCTCTCTGGGACGCCGACTGGACATACACCTCGGTATCGTTGCTCCGCATTTGACGGATCGCGTATGCACCTTGAATGTGCTCTTTTGCCTTTGAAAGCAGCTCTTCCGGCTGCAATTTTTCTGCTCCATCAATTCTTATACGAACCGCTGTTTTTGTCATTTGCGGAGCCACGACCGATGCGTAGCTCCTTGGTGGCGGCGCGCCTGAGGTCACTGCAGGAGCAGAAACACGAGCGGGATCCGCGAGGCTTTTCTTGACGACCTCCTCTAGCGCCATCATCCTCTCCTCAATAGGAGACTTCTTCTGGGACATTTCCGTCCAGGCCCTTTTGTGTGCGTTAAAGGCCTTCACGGCCTCGTTCACGTCTTCCATCGATGGTAGGTCCTCCTCATCCATCTCTCCCATCACGATTAATCTTACCTGTTTTAGAAGTTTCCCTAGGATTTCAAGGTTCTTATCCTTTGGAGCTGTCTGCGCTCCGCTGCCGTTATTTGTTAAGGCCATTGTCGCATTTTGCGACGCGTCGAAACCGCTGGATTTACCCACACCAGCACCCACACCTGCCATGTTGGAGCACAGAAGATGAAATGATGAAAGGAGGGTAATGAAGATGAAAAAATAAGATTCACGATGTCAAATTGGCGATACAGGCAGCGTGGAATGATGCGCAGATTTCTGGCAAAATGATGTTTTTTATGTTTTTTATGTTTTTTATGTTTTTTATGTTTTTTATGTTTTTATGTTTTTATGTTTTTTATGTTTTTTATGTTTTTTATGTTTTTTATGTTTTTTATGTTTTTTATGTTTTTATGTTTTTATGTTTTTTATGTTTTTTATGTTTTTTATAATTGCTTTTAAATATAATTGCCTTTTATAATGAATTGTTTTTTTTTCATCTTTTTGCTTTTTCAATATTTTTTTTTTTAAGGATAAAGACTATAAATCACGTGATTGACTCATTGATCATGTGATTTTTGCCGAGGCTTGCCAAGGCTTGGCAGCACTACTGCGAAAAATTTTCTTCAAGCTGGAAAAATAAAGTTTTCATCAATAGATCTTGAATTAATGGTTCGTAGGTCTTCAAAATGATATCATTGAATAGCTGCTAATGAGGCGAAAAGGAATATTGAAATTATGTTATTGTAGCTAATGGTGGTGGGAAGTTGTTGATGAAATGGTGACAAAATTAACTTTGGTAGGCGAAAAATCGGACTTTGGTCGAAAAATGTTGTGATAAGTAGATGCAGATGTCAAAAAGTATATCAGTCGAAAGCTATGGACATTGCAAAAACGAATACCGAATTTACATAGCTATAGCTGATGGTGGTGGGAAGTTGTGGTTGAAAAGGCAATTTTCTAAAGTTTGGTGACCTGTGCACCACCAGATTGTGAATTACCAAGCCAGATGAACTATCAACCCGGAAATTGGAGCTGGCCAAAGCTTAGCAAAGATGAATTGGAAAGAGCATGCTCTACAGAGATCAAGGGAAAGACCCCTGGGCCTGATGGAATCAGCCATTAGATTGTCACCAGAGCCTACAGTGCTATACCTGACACGTTTTTGATGTTATATTCCAAGCTCAAAGATGTTGGATATCACCCCAAGTGCTGGAAACAGGCTACAGGAGCAGTACTTCGGAAGCCAGGAAAGCCAGACTACTATCAGCCAAAAGCCTACTGTGTGATCTCACTGCTAAATTGTCTGGGAAAAGTTAGTGAAAGGATTCTTGCCAAAAGATTGAGTTTTCTTGCAGAGACAACTGATCTTTTGCATCCATCTTAGATTGGTGGAAGACTCAAAAAGTCAGCTGTTGATGCAGCTCTTCTTTTGACCAATGAGATAGAGACTAATTGCCAACTAAATCATATTTCATCAACCCTATTTTTGGATGTCAAAGGAGCATTTGACCATGTTGCTAAAAATCAACTGATAAGAGTACTTCAAGGTCTCAAGCTACCAAGAAGCTTGATATACTGGGTAGAATCATTTCTAGAACAAAGGACATTGCAACTGAGATTTGATGGGTTGACTGAAAATGTGCAAGAGATCAAAACTGGGATACCACAGGGTAGCCCAATCACACCAATTCTTTTTCTAATTTACATCCAGGACATTTTCAAGTCTAAATTAGTTCACATTTTGTCATATATGGATGATATTGCCATTACCACTGCATCCACTAGCCCAAAGAGGAATATAAGAGTACTTGAGAGGGAAGTTTGACAATGATTTGAATTGGCTAAAAATAACTTCATTGAATTTGATCCATCCCAAACCGAGTTAATGCACTTCACAAACCAGAAATCATTTAAAAATTGCTTCTTATCTTTACCAAATGGTATAAAAGCCATTCCTAAAATAAATCTGCTGGCCTGGCATATGGTTTGATCCTAGCCTCAAATTTAGAGACCATTGTACCATAAGAACAGCACAAGCAACCCAGGCCTCTTACAGAATGGCAAGACTTAGTAACACAGAGCGTGGTCTATCACCAGCAGCAATGAGACAGATCTACATTGCATTTGTTATAAGCATTGCAGATTATGGATCAGCTGTTTGGTGGAAGGGACAAGAATTCAATATATCCAATCTCCAAAAGCTACAAAACTTGGCCATGAGGAAAATACTTGGGGTCTTCAAGACTGCACCCATTCTTCCCATGGAAGTGGAATCATACCTACTACGGCCCTGTATCTGACTTAAGGCTAATACTAGTAAGTTTGCTCTAAGGATGATGAAGTTATCAATCAGTCATCCAGTAAACCAAGAAATTCAAAGTGAAAAAGATTTTGTGCTTCCAAAACCAACTCAAATTAGTAGAATAAAGTACAGCTTAGAAAAAATCATGGATGAACATTTTACTGAAAAAATTAGATCTCTAGCTTTTCAACCATGGGTCTCACCCCCTTAATATAAAATAAATATGAATATAAATTCAGCCCAGTGTGTAGCTGAACAGCACAAGGCAAGAATTGAAATTGAGGACTGGCAAAATGTGACCTATATCTATACTGATGCCTCTCTCTACAATGAGAGCATTGGAGTAGGCATATCTCGGGTAGCCACTGATAATCATGGCAGACTCAACCATACCTCTAAATCAAATATAGGGGATAAAGTATTGGTATACAATGGTGAGTTGGAAGCTCTAACTCAAGCAATTGAAATATTCTAGCACACTAGCTAAAAATGGCCATCACTTTGAAATATACTCCGACAACCAGGCAGCAATACTTCGGCTTGCCAACCTTTCTGACAATCCTGGACAATCTTGCCAAATAAGGACTATAAGAGCATCTGAAACAATTATGAGCAAAAATGCTACTGTGTTATTAAACTGGATCCCAGGACATTCTGGTATCAAGGGTAATTAAGCAGCAGATAAACTAGCAAAGGAAGCATCAAGAATGCTCCCTGAAATAATGGAAACAAGTTTTGCCATGATGGGATCCAGATTAAAAATTGAATTCTTCCCCAATGGATGCAATATCTTGGACAGAATGACCTCAAGTTACAACTGAATCCATTATCATATAGGAAAAAATTCAATTGGAAAATCAACTCAAAAATACAGGTACCAAATGGAACAAAAAGAAATACAGTTAGTGCCTACTTCCAACTCAAACTAGGGCATGGATATAATAAAGCATATTTATATCAACATGGATTAAGTACAGACAACAAATGCAGATGTGGCAAGCAACAAACACCAGAACACTTATTACTAAGCTGTAGTAATTACAAGCATAAACAAAAAGAGATGAAAGAGAAATTGAATGGAAATCCCCTGAGCTTGAAGTTGCTACTTCACACTAAAAGAGGAGTTGAAGCAACCATTGAATATATAAACAGCACTGAAATATCAACCCGGGTATGGCACCTTGGTAGTAGAGAGACAAACTTTGGAGTGGAGTAATTCAAATTGAAAGAAGGGGGACATTTTTCTCCTTAATAAGTAGTTGGTTTTGGGAGAATAAAGGGTCTAAAAAATTAAAAATTTAAATACTATACAGGACTTGTTCCTAACTATCTACAAGAAAATATTCGGAATTAAAATGGTTGAGTTTGTAAAAATTTGTTAGTCTCTTTCATGTAGAAACTAGAAGTCCTCTATAGTCATAGACTCAGAGAGGACTATAATAAAATCTAATCTAATCTAATCTATCAATTTTTAATAACGGACTCAAAGTAATTGGACAGCCATTCTGGATTACTCCAGAAGAAAACCGCAAGATTCAAAAAGCTGGATCAATTGTGGTAGCCTTTGAAAATGAAGCTCAAGCAAAGCAGGCAACCTCAAGAAAGTTGATCATTGCTGGAAGATACCTGCCAACAGAAAAATATATGAACTTTTCACCAACAATGCAATGCAACAAGTGCCAAGCTTTTGGCCATCCTGAGAGCAAATGCAGATGGGATGCCAAATGCCAGTTCTGAGCAGGACCTCATACCACAAAACAACATGCCTGCTCTCAGTGTAAGGCTGTTGGAACAAAATGTGTCCACTTGATCCCAAAGTGTAGCAACTGCAGTGGATCACACTCTGCTGACAACAAAGACTGCCAAGTTCGAGTTGACGTCCTTGAAAGGGCTGCAGCTCGAGAGAAGCAAGCTCGGAAAGATTACGATGATTGTCTATGATAGGACAACAAAAAATCCTCCAATGCAACTTGAACCGAAATATACAGGCAACAGAAACAGCACTACAATTGGCCTTAGAGCTAGGGATAGGCATCATTGCAGTGCAAGAACCATGGATATTGTTATAATAACGAGGCTATATAGGAGCGGGATGATGGGTGCTACTGGGGAACTCGTACTTGCAGTAGGTCTCTATTATCACTGTCGCGTGTGTTCTCTTTGTATGTAAGACTTGAATTGTATATTAGGGAAACTTAGTTACAAGTGAATGTACGGAGGTCGAGTCCTCCTTATATGTCGTTCCAGACTTACTGTGTTGTCCACAGCCCCGTACTAGAACATTCCCTTTGTTACATCATTTCTCTCCTAGGAGAAATGTATCTCTCGCTCTCCCCAATTCCATCGGTCTCTGGCTAATCCCATTAACCCTGTTTCATTGAGATCTGGTTGGCTCCATCTTGCCAATGCACGCATCGCACACTAAACCTATACGATTTAGCTCCACTGTCACGTGCACTAACCGCGACGTGGCCCCAAGCGTCTGCCCTGGCAATCTACGTGGATTATACAACAGATATCAAAGAGGAACTTAGGAAATAATTATGAGGGTGCTCATTCAATTAACCACCAATCCTTCCTACAAGTACTTCCAAGAACAGAAAACCATAGACTAAGACCAAGGACAATGTTCTACACAGCAAAAGAACTTGATATACAATATTATTTTCTTGAAGGGTATCCTGTGGATCCAAATATCCTTGCATTAAACTTCAACAATTACAAGTTCAATATTGACATAATCAACATCTACAACCAAATGTGTCAAGCTCCAGAGACTAATATTACCACCATGCAGAGATATGGAGATAGCTTGGTAATATCATCAAATGCCATAGTGGTTGGTGACTTCAATGAGCACCACCCCAGTTGGGACCCTTACTACCAAAAATCTACACATGCTGACAGCCTTCAAGAATGGATGGAAGACCAAGGACTCTCGGTAGTGAATACAATAGAACAGGGAACATTCCATAGATCCCACATGGCATACCCTTCTGTTATTGATCTAACATTGGCAACTAAATGGTCTGAACAGTATTTTCGGGATTGACAGACTATTCCTACAGGCTCAGACCATCAAGGAATTGTATTTTCAATTCGAAACTGTTGGTACAACGGGGTTCACTTGGTTTAATGCCTTAAAAGTGCTAAAAAACAAGTGGTATATTCTGTCTATCTCTCTTCTGTATCCCTCCTCAAGCATTAATATCTAAAGTACAAAATGAAGCTTAGCGCCCTGATTATGTCACGTGACGCGCTGACCAATACTTTTGGAACTAAATGTTTAATACAAGCCCTTTATCCCTACGCCATTCACCTGTGAACCGACAGAAACCAAAAGGATAGACAAGAAAAACTTCCAGTGAGCCAAGAGAGATTCAATGTGAGGATGGCAGACTTGGACAAATTTGAACAGACCAGTCACCTTCTATTCAAGGAGTCAAAACTTCTCAAGCCCAATAGACTACAAGCACTCCAAGTAGCTACTTCTAATTATGTACTAAGAGAAAGAAGCAACCTGAAGTGTGAGCTGGATCAAATAGGTGATGAAATAACTGACATTCTTATCAGAGCAGCAAAGGTGTCAATTCCTCAAAGGCATCCTGGGGCCAAGCCCAAGCCATGGTGGAATGATAATCTTAAAAGGCTGAGAAAAGAGATGATGAGGGCACAAAGAAAGCATTTTGATCATCTTTCAGACAACAGTAGAATGGAGGTATACACAGAGGTAGGGAACAAGTATTTCCAGGAAATCAAATCAGCAAAGAAAAACCATTGGAATGCATTTCTGGAGCAAGAAGATCCAACATCTATCTTCAAGGCCTTGTCATACACCAAGGACTACCAGACAACACAACTACCTAAGATTGAAGACTTAGATGGGGAACTAAAAACTAGCTTTACAGGTAAATGTAAAGCCCTTAGACATCTATTCAGCCCTGTTTTCAACAATAAAGTTCACAACCAAATTTCCCAAAAGTCGTGGTATCATCCCAAAAATTACATCATTCAACTCATTAAATTAAGCACGTTTGGAATATCATCTTGAAATTTCAATCCAACGTGTCCTTGAGAAGTTATTGAAGTTCAAAGTTTAACCAAGGGTTTGATGCCAAAATTTGGTGAATGCTCGGAACTTTTCATCTACAACTCAGGACAAAACCCTCAATCAATCATAAATTTTGAATACAAATATATCACCTACAGATCATTACACATACAAATTTCTAGACAATTTTAACAATTTTTAGACGAGAACTGAGTGTTCTAAAACTGAAGGTACAAATTTGCGACAAAGTGCGTCTTTGTTTTTAAAAGCTCACCGTAATTGAAATTTTTTCATTGGTCCAGGACGCGTTTCGCGTTTATTTACGCATTGAATCTGGAAAAACAAAATTCCGAATCACGTGGTCACGTGATCTCTATTTTTTTCCGACGAAAAAAATTTTAAATATAAAATTAATTTATATAAAATTAAAGTAAAAAGTAACTTATATAATCACGAGAAGAGGAAGTGGCAGGAAGGCAGCTCTAAGGTTAAGGTAGAAGAAGTAGGTTGGCTATGAGGAGGGAGTGTCTAGGAACAGGTAGAGACTATATGCTGAGGCGCACGTACCACATGTACGTACGTCATCTTACCTAAGGCCGTAGTTTATATCTATTGCTTAAAAATAATCAAGTAAATACAAATACTCAAAAAAAAAAAAAAAGTTAAAATATAGGCTCTAAGCCAATGGATCTAATTTTGAGCCCCTCATCTCCAGATATTTTAGCTCATGATATCACAATGAAAGGCAAGGAAAAGGCACATGCCATTCCATCAAAAAGGTCAATGAGTCCTTAAGCACCAGAGAGTGATAGTCAAAGATTCAACTTTGACTTCACTCCAGAAACATCCCAATCAAAATAGAAACAATTTACAGCTCAGGAAAAACCAGGGACAGTTGAAGCATGCATGGATATTGCATTTAATATGGTTATTAGGGCAATGTGCCTTGCAGAGGATAAGTGTCACAGTCTGAGCATAGGCACTGAGGCAACCTTATGGTCAGAGGTATTCTATTTTCAATCTATGGTGAACTACAGATTGAAGAGGATAATAACAGTTACTTTATACATGATTATTACCCCGGCCAATGACACAGTTTTCTATCTGTATATCCGTATCTCTTCTCGTATACCTTTTTGTTTCCCTTTGTCGTGCCCTATTCTTGGAGGTGTTTGCCAAGTTGTAAGACCCTGCTTCCAAGAATAGTCCCTGCCTAGATTCATGCTAAGCCTGCGTTAGACAGCGCAGGCTACAGGCAATTACCGGCTTACAAGCCGTCACAATAAGAAACAAAAGCAGAGCCTGCATGATCTCTCCCTCATCCTAAGAGAGTACCAAGAAGAAGGCAAAATCAGCTGGGCTAAATCCATCTTAGGGCAGGAGATCAGAGCCCTTGAACAGGTCTCTCGAGTTCTGTCAAATAAGGCAAGCAATGTACAGAACCATTCTACAACCAGCCAGCATTCACAATACCAATTTCAACAGATGCCAACCCAAACTATGCCAGGCCCAATGAGGACAACCACAAACAAACCAGTGACTCCAGCAGTCCCATCCACCTTTAGACCTCAAACTTATGCAGCTATGGCAGCTTCAGGAGTAGGTGGAGAGTCAAGTACATCAAATGGGGTACATCAATGGACAGAGGTGACCCCTAAGAAGCCTTCTAAGCCTGCTCAAGCACCAAAGAAAAAGTGTAAGGATTCTTCTTCCCATCCTTACTTCAGTTCATAATTTTAGCATTCCTTCTATGTTATTATGACAACAGATTAGTTCTTGGCACTTTTTATTTTGTTGGTACTAGTTTAGGGCCTATGTTATGATGAGCTAGTGGAAGGAAGCCAGTATATGTAGGACGGCTTGTTCTGTAGCTTCAGAGTTCTTCACCCTTAGTTTTCTGTCATACCCAACACCTGCCGATCATCTCCGGTCGCCTTTAGTACCATTAGTCAACACCAGTATTCGCTCGAACCTTTAGTCTCTCTAGATAATTATACTACCAAATTCAACCCTTTAGTTTCTCTATGTGATCTCGGGTAGACCTTCAGTCATCTCTCGCAGTCTATCTAACCTCTATTCCACTACAATTACGCTTCAGTCCGTACGCCTTTTCTCCAATCTGACAAAAAGACTCATCAGTTAATTCTTATTTCCCCAAACCTGGCTACTCCCCAAATTAACTCAATGAAACTTCGAAATGAAATCAATTCCGCCTTTACCCAAGCAGTTGCCCAGAAACCAGTGATCCTCACAGTGGCACTATCATATATGAAGAAAAATATAATCCTGACCACCACTGAATCATTTAATGCTGAATACCTCCTTGAAAAGATGTCTGTCTGGGGACATCTTATTCCACATGCAGCATGTCAAGTCAATGAGCCTTGGCATAAGGTTGTTATCCATGGGGTTCCTATACATCAGTTTGATAATGAAGAATATGGAGACATGATTAGGGATGAAATAAAAACCTTCAACCATGGGCTCAATATAATTGGCAACCCCTATTGGCTAACATCAGCAGAAAAGCGATCATACCAGACAGCAGGAAGTGTCATTGTGGCCTTTGCAACTGAGAAGGAAGTTTCAATGCTATTAGAAACAGGCTTAACCTGGCAGGAAAAAGTTGCAGAGTAGAAAAGCTCTACTCTGTGCAACCCACAGCTCAATGCAGTAGATGCCAAGGGTTTGGTCACCTTGAAGCTAGATGCATGAGAGAACAAAGGTGCCAGATTTGTGCCGAGAACCACAACACCACCCAACACAAGTATTCCTCATGCCCAGCTAAAGGAAAAGTTTGTGTCCACACGCTTCTGAAATGCGCCAATTGTAACCACAAACACAAGGCAAATGACCTCAGTTGTGAGGTGTATAGAGCATTGAAGGATAGAACCCAGGAACCTGAGCTATAACTTTCATTAAGTCAATCTACTGGATCAGATCATGAAGTGATACTCTTTGACATACTTTTAATAGACTCTAGCCTGGATAAAGCACTGAATATTAACAGAAATACTAACCCACTTCCTACCAGGCTCAATGTTAAAAAAGCCAAATGGGAATTATTTAAGGCTAATATTCTACACCAGCAGGAATTGATGCAGCAAACACTAGAAATGACCATAGACAGGTAAGATGTTGATCTCATTGCTTCAATATTACAACAGGTTATACAAGCTGCTGCTCAAGAGTTGTAAGGATTCCCTGTTTCATTTTTAATTTAGTATATATTTTTAGTCTTCTTCCAAGCGGCTATAACAATACCGTAGCTCTTGGCACTGGGTACTCTATTATTAGGATAAGACTTATGTCATGATGGAACATTGGAAGGAAATCATGTAAATAAATAAAGGCTTGATCTACTGAAGCTGAGCTCTCCACGCTTAGTTTTCTGTCACAACCACCACCTTTGGATTACCTCGGATTACCTCGGATTACCTTTAGTTACCACTGTTGAAATTGGTGCTATATGGTAATGAAGGGTATCATTAACATGGAACGTAGAAAGGTTTAAGTTCTCTAGCCAGGTTCATGATGACTCATACATTGACCAGCCTCCCAACTATCCACAATAAGCCAGTGATGGTGTCCCTCGCTTAGTTGTAATAATTAGTTTAAGTAGCACTCTGATACTAAGTGGGTTTAATCAACAACTCTCCACTATAGTTTTCCGACTCTTCAATCTCCCAACTCGCTTCACTAGGTGATATTAAACAGAAGCCTAACAGCTTAAGCTTCTCTACACAACTTCCATTATAACAACCACTAGTACCCACTCAAACCTTTAGACCTCTTTAACAATTTATATTACCCATCTTTCAAACCTTTAGTTCCTCCTAGTTATCTCCTGTAGACCTTCAGTCATCTCTTGCAACCCATCCGACCTCTTTTCACCCTCCAATTCCGCTTCAAGTCAAACGCCTGCGCTCCAATCTGACAAGAGTCAATTCTGCTATACAAAGTCACACCAAGATCAATGCCATGGTGGACCAAGGACCTTGCTTCACTTCGACATTCATTCCATAAGCTTCGATGCCAAGAGAAGAAGTACCATTGTACTGACCTAATGGACAAGGCAAGAGCTGCAAGGAAAATATATTTTCAACAGATTCAGTACACCAAGCACCAACACTGGATGAAATTTTTAGCATCAGCCAAGGACAAAATGATATTCACTGCCTACAATTACTCCAGGCCTGAAAATTATCAATTACGAATAATCCCAACCCTGGTCTATACACCAAAGCACCAATCTCAGCCAATAAAGCAACAACATTTGAAGCCAAAAGTGAGGCTCTGGCCCAGACACTATTCCCAAGTCTCCAAACTTCATCCCTTTCAGCCGAGGCAGAGGAATTCATTCCTTCAACCTCTTACTATGTGACAACAAGGAATGAAATAGAAAGAAAATGGGACTGGCCTGAACTCACTATTGATGAGATGATACATGCCACACCAAAAAAGATGACTGCCCCAGGTCATGATTGTCTGGATTGGACCATTATTAAGGCAGCTATGACAACTATACCTGACTTCTTCTTCAAGGCCTACAAATGCTTATTTGAAAGCGGAAAGCATCCTGAGCAATGGAAACAGGCAGTGGGTATCATCATCCCCAAGAGGAACAAAATGGACTACAGTGCACCTAAGGCTTACAGACCTATTTCCCTCTTGCCCTGCCTGTCCAAATTACTGGGAAGAATCTATGCCAATAGACTGTCATTCATTGCTAACACAACAGACCTTCTACACCCTAGTAAATTCGGAGGGCGCAAGCAAAGATCAGCCATTTATGCTGCACTGTTGCTTCAAGAATTTGTGGAGGAGAATCTGGCCAGCAAACAACTTGTATCAACAATCTTCTTGGATATTCTTGGAGCATTTGATAGGCTGCAACCTGCAGCTTTAATCCAAACAATGCGGTCCTTACAGCTAACCGTAGGTCTTATATCCTGGGTCAGATCATTTCTAGCTGGAAGAACAATGCAGCTTCTCTTCAATGGTCAACTAAGCAAGGTGTTTCCGGTGACTTGCACTCCCCAAGGTAGCCCAATATCATCAATGCTCTTCCTTCTTTCCATCAGATTTCTACTCCCAGCTGTCCACAGGAAGAACTTCCTTCAGCTGTCCTACATGGATGACATTGCAGTTTCAGTGTCATCAACCTCAATTAATAAGAATATTAGGATCCTGAAGGAAATCACAGAGGAGCTATTGGAGGGTGCAAGACATTTGGCAGTAAATTTTGAGATGGATAAATCAGAGCTGATTCACTTTGGACGTCAGTTTCAAAGGCCTACAACATCTTTTGACCTACAAGGCCTGGCCACACTAGAGCCAAAGGAGGTTGTCAGATGGTTAGGTATTTGGTTTGATAGGAATCTCAATTTCAAGACACATGTGGATAAGAGACTGCAGCTAGCTCATGGGGCCCTCAGTATGATCCAAAACCTAGCCTCAACCACAAGAGGACTTCAATGTCATGCCCTTCGACAACTCTACATGGTCTGTGCCACTTCAGTACTTGATTATGGCTCAGTTCTTTGGCATGGAAAGGGAGGCAGTGGAATATTAACCAACAGATGTCAGAAGCTTCAGAATCAGACACTGCCATTGATCACTGGGGCTTTCCGAGGTAGTCCAATTAAGGCCTTGGAGGTCGAGTCATCAATCTTACCAGCAAAAGTTCGACATGAGAAGCAAGTGATCTACTATGGACTAAGGATGCTTCGACTCCAAAGGAACCACCCAATCCAGGAACACTTATTTAGTCCTCTTGAAGATGAATTGGCCAGCAGCAGTCAGATTGATCTCGGATTAATTGACTATATCAGTAATCCAGTAACCCAGTTGATTAGGATTGGAAGTACTTTGAAGCCATTGGCTTCTATAAAGAATCTAGAACAGCTAAATGCCCACTGGGTTCCACCATGGCATCAATCTAATATAAATACCACTATCTCCAACCATTCAAAGGCAACAACAATAATAACCCACATGCAGCAAATCAAGGATATCCAATTGGATGATGCCATAGTGTACACTGATGCATCACTTTCAAAGACAGCTGGTAGCAGCATAGGCTTTGTGATCTACCAACCAATCACCAGATAGATAAAATTCTTTTCATACAACCTAGGTGATACCATGGGTATCACAGATGCTGAGACCTACTGTATCTTTAGGGCAACCAAATATGTCAAGAAATATTTTGCCAATAATACCATTCACATTTTTACTGATAGTCAGGCTAGTATTCTTCGAATCCAGCAATGCAGCAATCAATTCTCTCATCAGATCAGGAAGATTTGTCAAAGTTGCACAGTTCATCTTCAATGGTGTCCAGCACAAGTTGGCATAGAAGGAAATGAGCTGGCTGATAAGCTTGCCAAAGGAGGTTGGAAGAAAAAGGCAATGAAAAGTGATCAATATACCTCTCACTCTTTCATCAAGCAGAAGGCTAAAGAGTGAGTGCTAAAGGCATGGAAAAAAGATTGGGACTTGGAGCTCTGGCATGAGGAGGAGGGTCAAAAGGCCAAGGGACTCGGAAAGTATTACAGGCTTCAGGCTCAATCTAATCAGCCCAATTTTTCTTTTAAATTATATGGATTTGGAGGACATAGCAGGGAAACTGAATCCGGATTTTTCCAGGCAAGGCTTGGAATAGGCAATACTACGGTATACCTGCACATGATAGGTAAGGTAACTGATTTTATTTGCAATTTTTGTGGGAAAGAAAGACAAAATGTGCAGCACTTGTTGCTACACTGTCAAAAATTCAAACACCAAAGGAATACCTGCTTCAAGGGTTTAGAACCAACTACACTTCCAATCTTATTCTGTACAAAAAGGGGAGGGAATCATTACTTAAATATTTGGATATATCCAAGTGCATGGCAGCACACAAAGGGAATTAAATTAGGATATGTGATTGGGATATATTTTATTGGACTTTGAGGGAAAATTTTAAATGTAGAATATTTGAAATGTGTCATAGCTAGATAGCTGAACACACTATGAATTAAAAAAAAAAAAAATAAGCCAGCCATGAAGGTACTCAGCCGCAAACCTGCTGTCACACGTACCACAACCACTGGTATAGCTACAATCCCAAGGCCTACCATTTTAAACACCATTTCTTCTTCAACCAAAAATGCAGCTCCATCCACAACTGCACAAATTATTAATACTGAGAATGTCATAACCCTGGTCATCAAGTCAGGCTACAGCCTGCCAAATTACCAGGCTTTTACCATCAGAGAAAGGATCAACAAGATCTTAGGGAAAAGGGCTATTTCAAGAGTACATACTTCACCAAAGGGGAATTTGGTCCTCAGTTGTATGGATGCCTCACCCACAGAGATGGTTTTGGACCAGGATAAATGGGAGGATTTCTTTTCAGGATGGCCAATTCAGAGGGCCCAGAAGGTCAGCAATTGGCCTAAAATGGTGGTACATAGGGTTGCAACTTGTATCCCCATTCAACAATTAAATGAGGAAATTGAGACCTATAATGATGGGATCAACACACAAGGCCAAGCAAGATGGCCAACAAAGTCACCTGCAAAGTTAATGAGGGCATCAGTGGCATTTTGTGTCCAGACTGAGGAGCAGAAAACAAGGCTTATCAAGACTGGGGTGCTAATTGGAGGACAATTGTTGAAGGTGGTTAGCTACCAACAGTCAACCAAGAAGACTCAGTGCAGAAAATGCCTGACTTTTGGCCCCCACTCCATGTGGTGCAAGAAATCTCCAGTGTGTGCCATCTGTCTTGGCCCACATTACACCAACAGCCGTAAGTGTAATACTTGTAGTGCAACTCAGAGTTGCATCCACCATGCAGTGCAGTGTGCAAACTGCAAGTCCAACACCCACCTGGCAAAAACAAACACCACTTTCAGCATTTCAACAAACTTCTGCAAATCGCCTTTTTGTCCACAACTTCCGCCCCTCACCAGATACGGCAATATAAATTCACTAATAGGTTTCGCTAGATCAGTAGCTTTCGAATGATAGTATTATCAACACTGGTTACCCAATATTTTAGGATTTCTCGACTAAAACACGAATTTTCGTCCACCAAAACCCAATTCCTCACCATTTCATCAACAACTTCTCACAACCACGAGCTACATCTATATCATATTGATATTTGTTTTTGCCTAATTGGCAGCTTTCCTGTGATATCATTTTTAAGCCGTGTACACCATTAATTCAAGATCTTTTGATGAAAACTCGATTTTTCCAGCTTGGAGAAAATTTTTCGCACTATTGCTGCCAAGCCTTGGCAAGCCTTGGCAAAAATCAGGTGACCCAATTGCTAGAATCACGTGATGTTAACATTTTTTATACCAATTCATAAATTTCATAAAAATTAAAGGCTATCATAACTTTCATAAAAATTCATAAAAAGATACTTGAACAAAAATAATAAAAAAATAAATAAAAGTAAAGATAATATAAAATATTAAAAATAATTCATAAATAAATAATAAATAAATCTTTTGTTTCAAACTATGGAATCTATCTCTTCATCGTCAAATGAAGGCCCTCCATCTTCACCACCAACCCAATAGTCTTTCAGTATGAAAAATGTTCCAAGGCTTTCTGACTCAAGGTGGAATACCAAAAAGCAGACAAGCTCATATGTGCCAAAGAACATAAAGGCACCAAAATCTAAACCAACCATTTTTTCACCCACAATTTCAAATAGCCTGTTCAGCAGTGACCCAATCACTTCTCAGGATTTTGAACACCAGTCAAATAGAAACAAAGTCCAACAATCCATTCCCAGAAAAAGGAAATCAACAGAGGAAACTCCAGCTCCTCTTTCACACAGAAAAGTAATCCTGACTTCAGAACCAGGGATCACAAAACAATATTCATACTCAGCTGCCTTCCAAGAAGCTAGAGATCTTCTTGTCAAAGCATACTATCTCACTGAAGATAAAGGAAAGCAGGATGCAGTACTAGATCTTGTTGAAGTGTTCCGGAATTTCACTGAGGAAGGAAGAACTAATATGAATGGCATGATAAATACAACTAATAAACCATCTGAGTCTGTTAACATCAGAAATGCAGGCCCAGAAATCAAAGTAACAGTTCCATCTTATGCTCAAATTTTGAAGAGCAGCAACCAGTCTGAAATAACTTCCATCTTACCATTGAAGTCAAATGGAATGAAGGTTTTAGGCAAAGGAACCAGCCAAAAATCTGGGAATAATATAGCAGCAGCAGAAACAACATCAATTACACCAACAGTAGAAACAGCAACAGCAACAACAACCTCTCCACCACCACCATTTCCTCATGCAAATGTGATCACCCTAGTCATAAAGTCAGGTGGTGTCCTCCCTTTATACCAACCTTTCTCTGTTAGAGCCACGGAACATCAAATTTTCCAAATTGACTATTTTGTCCATAACTTTTTGCGACAGAGAGCTACCATCAAACAAACAATTGTTTACGATTCATTACATCAAGCGCTATCGATTAAGATACTTTTCAGCCAATTTGACCCGCTGGTCGAGCTGATAATGTCAAAAAAGCCGATTTCTGGGGCCCCCCCATCAAAGAATCCACCATCCAGCCCACCAGCATCAAAATCTCAACAACCAACCCTGAAATCATCAATTGGGTGTGATCTTCTGGCTCCTCCTGCTATCATTAACCCTGTTCCTGCTTTTAATTCATCAATTGATGATGTTTTCATGGATTTCTCAAGTGATCCCATTTCTGGCCCATCTCATGATGGGAAAAAAATTTTAGGGACCCACTTGGCTGGGGACTCTCGAAAACGAGGCTGCAGCCTCAACCAGTACTGTGAGCTTCATCGAAAAATCCAATTTGTATATGCAGATAGTCAAAAATCACCATTTAAGTCCCCCCAAGATGCACTTCTAGCAGCAAGGGACAATATCATCCAGGCATACAGCCTTACAACAAATTGATATGAGCAAGAAAAATTGTTGAATCTTCTCGAAATTTTCAGGGAATTTACAGAAAAGGGGCAACTATCCAAAGCCTCAGCAATTATCACCTCTCAGATAGCCAACTTGGAACAAGCCACCAGAAAAATTGAAAATAAAACAAGAGATCTACAAACCACCATTGTCCAGCCAGTACCATCTAAGCCCTCTGTATCAAACACAGTTGCCCAATCAAAAGCAGCCTAGCCCATGAGCTTTGCCAAGGTCCTTGCAAAAAATGGAGAATCATATCAAGCAAAGCCTCAAGAATGGATAGTTGTAGGGGGAAAAAAGAAGGTCAATACCACTCAACCACAAAGCCAAAATCAACCCAAGGAAAAAAAGGTTAGGAGATTGATACTTGTCCAAGCTCCAAACTCTCCACCAGTAATATTACCCCTGGCTGCAAGAATGAGCCTTAACAAAGCCCTTGCAGATAGGGGAAACAAAGGCCCAGTAGTGAACACGGTGAGCACTACATCAGCCAAGAATTTATCCATAACCACAACAGAAGACTACACAGCAGAATTCCTTCTGGAGAAAAGGGAACTTTGGGACCATCTAGTTCCATTTACTTTTGCACAGATTGACAAACCATGGCACAAGGTTGTTGCTCATGGGATTTGTCACGGACTGACCCTGTAAAGTTGTGTTGCACCTGGCCAACTGTGTCATGAGTGTACTCAAATCACAGTTAATGCGTTGCGATAGTTACAGTGTTGCGATAGCAACAGTTACCACCCAAGATACCAATCTGTTGCTATGATACGGATGTAGGCTATGGCACCACCGGTTATGGTAACTGCTCTCATGTACTTAAGGGAGCTCTGAGACTGTATCTGTACTGTAGCTTCTTGTCTTGTAATTTACCTACTCTCTTGATCTCATCTTCGTTCTCGTCCTAGTCCTCGTCTTCGTCTCCGTCCTAGTCCTCGTCTTCGTCCTCGTCTTCGTCTCCGTCCTAGTCCTCGTCTTCGTCCTAGTCCTCGTCTTCGTCCTAGTCCTCGTCTTCGTCCTAGTCCTCGTCTTCGTCCTAGTCCTCGTCCTACTCTCCGTCCTAATCCTAGTCCACCGTCGACGAGCCCTGACATTACAAGAAGCTCTCAAAACATCTTCGACAATCCGCACCATGTCTTCATCGGCCCCAATTGACATGAACCTTACCCCAGAGGTTTTGAACGAACTGAGCAACATTTCCGACGTCTCTCAACTTGTGCAAGGGGTACAAAATAAACCGGAACTCATGCTTTCTGCGATTCAAGCACTTGTCAAAAGCAAGAATGCCACAACTGTAGAACTGGAGAATGCACAGAAAAGAGCAGTTATGCTCGAAAAACAGGCAGCTAAGGGGAAACGCCCATCAGTTGACATGGAGGCCGTCATGAGCCATTTTACCGATGCCCTGAAAGAATCTAAAAAGCCTAGGTCTGTGATGATCCCTGATCCGCCAATTTACTCGGGTTCGAAAGAGGATTTCGACTTGTGGAAGGGAAACATGTTAATGAAACTCAATGTCAATCAGGACCACTTCTCCGACGACCAAGCCAGAATGGTCTATATTTATTCAAGACTGGATAAACAATGCCAGGCCCACCTCCACGCTTGGGTTACAAATGGTTTCATAAGATTTCCTTCGGCTGTTGATATGATGGATACCCTGCATGTAATATTCCACGACCCCAACCTGGAACGTGATGCATCCGCCCGATTGCATAACAATCCTCAAAACAACAAACCTTTTTCGTTATGGATTTCTGAGATCCGCCGAGACGCAGCCATCGCAAACTACGATCCAAACTCTGTCTACCTTCGTGACTTAATGTTCCATAATTTAAGCTTGGATCTCAAAAAGGCATTGGTGCATGAAAGAGGGTTGAGGAAAATGGATTTTAATGAAGCAGTTGCAACCCTCCAGGACATGGAGAATGATCAGAAATTTTACCTCAACGCCTTGTCCGGTTCTAATCAGCAACAGTTACCAGCACGTACTCTGCAACATGACCCGCACCTCACACGATTTAGATCAACGGGAGACCTAATGGACCTCTCCACTGCTGATGTGCGGCCACGCGGCCCTTTATCATCAGAGGAAAGAACTCGTCGTCGCCAGCTTGGGTTGTGCCTGTACTGTGGAGGTAACGGCCACCTAGTAAGGTCATGTCCAATAAAGCCATCCCGCATCCAATTACATGGGAAATCGGCTGAAATACAAGAGTCTACACCAATTCTTGATTCGGGAAATGCCAGAGCTCTTCAATAAGTCGCCTGAAGAGCTCGTTGCCAGCATTAAAACTATCATCCACATCTGTTGTTGGAAAATCATGGAAGGAATCCCGTCATTTTGTAATTAACTGCTTTACTTACAATTATGAAACAAAACCTATTACTTCTCGTGCTCTAATTGACAGTGGCGCTTCTGCTTGTGGATTTGTTGATGCTCAGTTTGCGCGCAATAATAAACTTAATTTGAAACTTTTAGAACAGCCTCGCTCCCTATGTGTCTTCGACGGAACCGAATCCTCAGCAGGTCAAATCACTCATTTGGCTATGACCTCACTTACTATAAATGGCCACACTGAAAATATCTATCTATTTGTGACTACCCTAGCGCAATTTGATCTCGTCCTTGGACTTCCCTGGTTGCAACTTCACAATCCAAAAATATGTTGGGCAGAGAACACTATTCTCTTTAATAATCCTAGTTGTAAGACACATTCAATTAAATTTCCAGCTAAAGTGAAAGCTTTAGCCCCAGAAGAGATATCTGCAATAAAGACTGCCAAGTGTGCGACTAAAGTTCCGATCCCTTCCCTACATATTGAAAGTTGCGACTTGAAATCATTTGAAAAGTCCGCCGCCAGAAAAGATCATGCTATCCTAGCAATAAGCATGGATGATATCAACGAAGCACTGAGTGAGAAACCAACAGTTGATCCGGCCAAGTTCCTGCCAGTGGTGTATCATAAATACCTCTCTGTATTTTCAAAGGATGAAGCTGATAAGCTACCACCTCACAGGCCAAGTGATCATCGTATTATTTTGAAATCAGGCTCTGAAGCACCGTGGGGTCCCTTGTACGGAATGTCTCGAGAAGAACTCCTAGTTCTCCAGAAGTATATCAAAGAAAACCTACAGAAAGGGTTCATCAGGGCCAGTTCATCCCCTGCATCATCTCCCGTCTTATTTGTCAAAAAACCTGGAGGTGGCCTCAGATTCTGCGTAGATTATCGCGCTCTGAATGACCTTACAATTAAGAACCGATATCCCATCCCACGAATCAATGAGACTCTAACCCTACTCGGAAAAGCCAAGTATTTCTCCAAACTAGATGTTATCTCAGCATTCAACCGAATGCGTATTGCGAAAGGAGATGAATACTTAACTGCATTTCGAACACGGTTTGGTCTGTATGAATACCTCGTAATGCCGTTTGGGTTAGCAAATGCGCCAAGCTCATTCCAAAATTACATTAATGACACCCTCAGAGAATATCTTGACAAATTTTGTACAGCTTATATTGATGACATTCTCATATTCAGTCAGTCTTTAGAAGAACATATCAATCATGTGAAGCAAGTTCTCAGTCGCCTTGAGCGTGCAGGTTTACAGATTGATATAAAGAAATGCGCATTCCATGTCCAATCAGTCAAGTTCCTCGGTCTCATCATCACTACTGATGGTATCAAAATGGACCCAGGAAAGCTAGATGCCATTGAATCTTGGCCTACCCCAGAAAATAGTAAAGAAGTTTCTCGATTTATTGGATTTACTAACTTCTATCGGAGATTCATCCGAGGATTTGGATCCATTGTTATGCCATTGACTGACTGCCTTAAGAAGGATAAACCCTTTTCGTGGAGTGTTGAACAGGACACTGCATTCACATTAATTAAGAAAAAATTTCGAGAAGGGGAGGTGCTCTCTCACTTTAATTGGGAGCGTCCAGCTCGTCTAGAAACGGATGCTTCTGATCGAGGGACAGGAGGAGTTTTACTTCAGCCTGATGAACTCGGTAGTTGGAAACCAGTCGCATTCTTTTCTCGTAAAATGAACCCGGCAGAATCCAATTACGAAATATACGATAAGGAACTTCTAGCAATTGTGCAAGCCTTCGAAGAGTGGCGTCCAGAGCTAGAAGGATCTCCTGAACCCATAGAAGTTGTCACTGATCACAAAGCTCTGGAGTATTTCATGAAGTCCCGACTACTCAGCCGGCGTCAGGCTAGATGGAGCGAGTTCTTATCACGGTTCAATTTCAAGATTTGTTACCGACCGGGTTCTCAAAATGGACCAGCCGACGCGTTGTCTCGCCCATCCGGGTCCCCCGATCCAAATCTTCAAAAATTCCTTGAGCAACGAGTTCTTAAACCACATAATCTGATGCCTGGCATGGGAGACAGCCAATTATTAGCTAATGTTTCAGTTGAGCAGATTGAAAACTTACACTCTACTAAGCCCACAGATGAATCCATGACAAACACTGTAGATGCAACAACTCCTCTGACATTTCTGGAACGAATCCGTCAAAGTTACTGTGCTGACAAGTCTACTGTAGCTGTGATAAAAGCCCTGAAGGACCATAAAGCGCCTAGAATCAAAAATTTCACCCTTGCTGAGTGCGCATTTAGTAATGGTCTCTTGTTTTACAGGAACAAAATTGTAGTCCCACAGGGTGAACAAGATCATTCCTTAACATTAGAGATTATTCAATCGCATCACGATCCGCCAGCAGCCGGGCATCAAGGAGCAGCTGCGACGTATTCTGTTATCGCACGTAAGTTCTTCTGGCATGGTATGTTAGTTCAAATAAAGAGATTTGTTCGGAATTGTCACACCTGCTCACGAATCAAACCAAATCGCAAAGGAGCTCAAGGACTGCTATGCCCTCTTCCGGTCGCAAACGAAAGATGGCGACATGTTGCTATGGATTTTGTTGTTGACTTACCTACAAGCAAAGATTGGAATGAAGTCGAGTACAATAGTATGCTTGTCGTCGTGGACAGAATGACTAAGCAGGTCCACGTTACCCCATGCAACGACTTGACTGCACGTAATACCGCGTACCTATTCTACAGAGACTGTTTCCGTCTTCATGGTCTGCCAGACACCATAACTTCCGACCGCGGTAGTCAGTTTACCTCCGAATTTTGGAAATGGACATGTAAATTCCTGCAAATAGATCATCGACTGTCAACTGCTTTCCACCCGCAAACTGACGGCCAGACCGAACGCATGAATGCACGCATCGAGCAACATCTCAGAGCATATGTCAACTTCGTGCAAAATGATTGGGTGCGCTTCCTACCATCTGCAGAATTTGCCCTAAACAACCATGATACGCAAGTTACAGGCACATCGCCATTCCTGGCCGTATATGGTCTGCATCCACGGTCTGGTTCCGAACTTTCTGCTCCTATGTCTAGTCCGCCAGCACCCGCATCCATTAAAATTGAAAGAAATGACGCTGAGATTCTTATATCTAACATGCAAAAAATTGAGAAATTTATCACTCAAAATATTGAGCTCCACACTGCCCAGTATGAAGACCAAGCTAACAGGACAAGGACAGCTGCAAGGAACTATCAACCTGGAGACTTAGTCTGGCTTAACTATAAGAATATTCGCCTCTTACGTCCTTGTCGTAAATTAGATTATAAAAACGGGGGTCCTTTTAAGATTATTGAGCCTGTAGGAAAATATGCTTTTAGGTTAGAGCTTCCCTCCTCATCTAAAATACACCCTGTCTTCCACGTTTCGCTTCTCTCTCCGGTCGCCAGGGACCCGCTACGCAGTCAAACCTCAGGACCCCCGCCAACTCTCGATGCCGAAGATTCTAACCCCGAGTACGAAATTGAAAAGATAATTGGTTCACAGTGGGTTAATAACGAATTGCATTACCTCGTTCGTTGGAAAGGTTACGGCCCTGAAGATGATTGGAGTATACCCGTTTCTCATGCAGATGGATTCAAAGAATTGGCTAAGGATTTCCATCAACTCAATCCTTCAGAACCTAAGCCTAGCGACAAAATTCCAGACACAACTGTAAATACCTCTCGCCGGAGCTCGAGGAAATTAAGGAGGGGGTAATGTCACGGACTGACCCTGTAAAGTTGTGTTGCACCTGGCCAACTGTGTCATGAGTGTACTCAAATCACAGTTAATGCGTTGCGATAGTTACAGTGTTGCGATAGCAACAGTTACCACCCAAGATACCAATCTGTTGCTATGATACGGATGTAGGCTATGGCACCACCGGTTATGGTAACTGCTCTCATGTACTTAAGGGAGCTCTGAGACTGTATCTGTACTGTAGCTTCTTGTCTTGTAATTTACCTACTCTCTTGATCTCATCTTCGTTCTCGTCCTAGTCCTCGTCTTCGTCTCCGTCCTAGTCCTCGTCTTCGTCCTCGTCTTTGTCTCCGTCCTAGTCCTCGTCTTCGTCCTAGTCCTCGTCTTCGTCCTAGTCCTCGTCTTCGTCCTAGTCCTCGTCTTCGTCCTAGTCCTCGTCTTCGTCCTAGTCCTCGTCCTACTCTCCGTCCTAATCCTAGTCCACCGTCGACGAGCCCTGACAGGATTCAACTACTAGACTTTGACAATCCAGAGGGTATGGAGTTGGTCAAAGATGAGAAATATGACCTTCAACAAGGGTCTCAAACCAATTGGAACACCATACTGGCTATCAAGCAGAGAGAACAGGACTATCAAACGGGCTGGATCAGTGGCAATAGCCTTTGCAACTGAAGAGGAGGCCAACAGAGCAATCAGAAATAGACTCTATATTGCTGGAATCAGTGTCAGAGTTGAGAAATTTTACAATGTGGCTCCATCAACCCAGTGTAACAAATGCCAAAGCTTTGGTCACCTTGACAGCTATTGCAGAAAATCAGAAGTCTGTGGTCTATGTGGAGAAAATCATAGCACTCAGCAACACTATTGTAGTGTCTGCAGGACAAGGGGCCTTAGCTGCTCACATCTAGCCCCAAGATGCGCCAATTGTTCAGGCTCTCATCAGGCCAACTCTAAATCCCGCGAGGTTTATCTTGCAGCAAAAAATAAGCTTGATCAGGAGGAATTGTAATGTCAGACACACCTGATATGCACATCCTTCAAATCAACCTTAATAAAAACCAATATGCAACTAAAAATGCTCTACAGCTGGCTGTGGAGCTCAAAATTGATATCATAGCAGTCCAGGAGCCATGGCTGATACCCAGACATCCTAGGAGCCAGGACTACACTAACACCAGATCTGTCTACCACAGTGGATTTGAACAGATATTTCCCAAGTTTCCAACTCAATATAGACAAAGGACAATGGTCTATGTTGCTAGGAGACTTGGGAACAAAATTAAGCTTGCTAAGCAGTCACCACAGAATCCAGACATCCAGGTCCTAGAAATGACTGATGGAGTAGGCAGTATAAAAATTTTTAACATTTATAACCAAGATGATCAGGCAGGTCAGATGGGTAAAACCATTGAAGCTCACCTGTACAATCAGCAACCCGACCCTAAATCCATCCTTCTTGGGGACTTTAAACTTCACAATCCCCTGTGGGAGCCAGAATCAATTCCAACTGGTCCCTGAGAGAAATTGGTTGGATGGTGTGAGGCACAAGATATGGAGCTAATCAATAATCCTGGTGAGGGTACATTCTTCAGGCAACATATGGAAAAAGCAACAGTGATTGATCTGACTTTTGCATCACCAAATGTTGCAAGTAGAATCAAGGACTGGCAAATCATGGGTGATATTGGATCTAATCATTATGGGATCCTATTCACCCTGGAGTCTCTTTCAAATCTCCAGCCAAGAAGTCAATGTCAACCAGGGCTTAATATTAACCAAGCAGACTGGGATAAATTTGCCAAAATCTTGCAAGATATAACACATAACAACACTGTTCTCCTGGCACTTGATGACATTGGTCCCCTCTTTGAAACTGATGGAATTGAATACCTAAGGACAGGCTCACATTTGACTTTTGATCAGTTAGACCAAGCAGCAAGTGAACTCACCAACTGTATCACCAAGGCTGCAAGAGCATGTATGCCAATGATATCATTTCATCATACATCAAAGCCATGGTGGAATAAGGATCTGAAGTTGATGAGAAAAGAAATGACTAGAAACCATAAGATGCTGAAATTCCATAAAGATGATCTCAACAACAGAAATGCATATTTAGAAAGCAGGAACAAATATTTCTCAGCAATCAAAAAAGCCAAGCAGGATCATTGGAATAAATTCCTTGAAAAAGAGGATGCCCAATCCATTTTCAAGGCTATGTCCTATACCAAGGATAGACAAAACAGCAGTATTCAATCCATCAGGTCAGCAGACAACCAGTTACAGGAGTCTTTTGAGGGAAAGTGCAAGGCCTTTTGAAATGCACTTTTCCCATCTCCTCCCCATGCTGATGAAGTGCAAAGGAACTACCCTTGGACCAGATGGTATAAATCATCAAATAATAGTCAAAGCCTATCAAGCTATCCCAAATGTCTTCTTCCAGCTTTATTCCAGTCTTTTCAAGGTGGGATATCATCCTTAATGTTGGAAGCAGGCAACTGGGATCATACTTAAAAAGCCATCAAAATCAGATTACTCTCAGCCCAATGCATGCAGGATCATCTCTCTTCTTAATTGCCTTGGCAAAGTCATGGAGAGAATATTGGCCAGGGGGCTAGGGTATCTGGCAGAGACATCAGACTTGCTGGATCCTTCTCAGATTGGGGGTCGGCTGAAGAAGTCGGCCATAGATGCAGCACTACTTCTCACAAATGAGGTAGAAATTAATAAACAACTCAACAAGGTCACATCAACCCTCTTCTTGGATGTAAAGGGGGCATTTGATCATGTTGCTCGCAATCAACTCCTGCAAATACTGCAGAAGCTCAAATTACCAATCAATCTTATAGGTTAGGTTGGTTCCTTCTTAGAGGGACGAAGCCCACAGCTGTCATCTGATGGCGAAAAAGAGGAATTTAGTGAGATAAATACAGGTATTCCTCAGGGGAGTCCTGTATCACCAATTCTATTCCTTATCTATATTCAGGGATTATTCAGGAGAAATGCTGTCAAAGTTATCTCCAACATGGATGACATCACTTCGACAACAGCCTCAACCAGCCTGAAGAAAAACATCAAAATCCTTGATGGGGAAGCAGCCCAGATCTTTGAGCTGGGTACCAAGAGTGAAGTCCAGTTTGATCTTTCAAAGACAGAACTGATGCATTTCACAAGAAAGAAAAATGTATGAAACTTTGCAATAAAATTAACTAATGGCAATATTGTTAAACCTGTGGAATCAGTGCAATGGCTTGGCATCTGGCTTGACCTTGGATTGAAATTCAAGAAACATGTCCAGGTCAGATCATCTCAGGCTGTACAATCATTCTACAGGATGGCAAGACTTGCCAACACAGAGAGGGGCCTCTCACCAGCTGCTCTTCAACAAATCTACCTTGCCTGTGTCACCAGCATTGCAGATTATGGATCTGTCATCTGGTGGAAAGGTCAAGAATATGTAGCAACATCTCTCCAGAAAATAGAGAACCTGGGCTTAAGACAGATACTGGGGGTATTCAAGACAGCCCCAATTCTGCCCATGGAGGTGGAAGCTGCTCTAGCACCACCAAGGGTTAGGCTCTGTAGAAACATGGGGTAGTATGCATTACGCCTAGCAAAACTCTCGAGACTCCATCCTGTAAATATGGAATTCAACAAGGAACTTGAACTGCCAAAGCCCACACAGCTTGTTAGGATCATGGAATCCATCCAGAATCTGGTTGATTTGGATACCATGGAGCAAATTAGACAATTTCAATTCAAACCATGGAGGCTGGCCCTCCCATATTCAGTAAAAATTGAGGAGATCCCAAAGGATGAAGCAGCAAAGAGACATCTGTCCTTGCTACAACAAAGTGACTGGTCTTCAGTTATATATATCTACACTGATGCCTCATTGATGGCAGAAAGCACTGGTGTTGGAGTAAGCTTTGCAGCTACTGGGAGCTGTGGCAGAATCCAACATCAACACCAAACTAACATAGGACCAGGAGCTCTGGTTTATAATGGAGAATTGGAAGCTATCACTCTAGCCATGCAGCATGCAAGCCAGCATGCTCAGTCTGGATTGAGCTCTCATATTTTTAGTGACAACCAAGCAGCCCTTCACAGACTCTAGACACCTTGTGACAATCCTGGACAGTCTTGTCAGCTTAGAGCAATAGAAGCTGGACAGAATATTAATAGTAAACTTTCATCAATTCATCTCCACTGGATACCAGGTCACTCATATATTTAGAGAAATGAGGTGGCAGATAGACTGGCCAAGGAAGCATCAAAAATTCAACAGAACTAGTTGAGTGTAGCTTTTCAATGGCAAGAAATACAATTCAAATAAGGTTCCAACAACAATGGCTGGAAAACCTTCAAAATAATGATCAAAAAAAGCAACAAAATCCACTGTCATATAGAAATATATTCAGATGGAATATCAAGAATAAAAACAGTCTACCATTAGGAGTAGAAAGGAAAGTGGCCAGTGCTTTCTTTCAACTTAAAACTGGTCATGGTTATAACAAATCCTACCTATAAAAACAAGGGCAAAGAGGCAGTGATAGGTGTACATGTGGGAAACGAGAAACACCTGAGCATCTTCTGCTAAGCTGTAGTAACTATAGGCATAAAAGAATGGAACTCAAGAGGAGCTTGAATGGAAATCAACTCAGCTTTAAGCTATTAATGAGCACAAAGATTGGGATTGAAAAAACCCTGGATTATATCAAAAAAACAAACATATCAACAAGGAGGTGGCATTTGGAGAGGGTGGAAAGTGGAGACACAGGATGCATGGGTGTATCAGATGATGATAAAAATAAGAGGAGAATTTAGGAAGATATTAACTTATGGTTCAGCCCTCATTTTCTATTGGAAAAGATTGGAAATTAATAACATATAAAAACAAGTAAATTTTGGGGATGTATTGTCTGGTTTTAGCAGTCCTTCATAGTCATAGACTCAGTAGGGACTTAAATTCAATTCAATTCTATTCTATTGTATTCTGAGTTGACTGTTGGTAGCTAACCACCTTCAACAGTTGTCCTCCAATGAGCACCCCAGTCTTGATAAGCCTTGTTTTCTGCTCCTCAGTCTGGACACAAAATGTGTTGTGCCTGGACCCACATAGCTACAGTGCACAGCTCCAGTTATGATGGTCACGCGACTGCATGCATTTGCTCTGTTTGCTCCTGCCTTGTTGAGTTAGTATAAGTAGTAAGCAATAGTCTAGGGACTATAAGTAGAGATCTTTCCTCCACAGTAGATAGAGCAAGCAATTCAGTCTTTCCTCATTCTACAAAGATCATTCTCCACTCCTCTTCTTGACCTGTCCGGCCCAGCAGCCCATCTGTGATCACTAGCAGCGAGCTCCCACAAATTGTATGTACACCCAAATCATAGACCTATCACAACATTTGGAGTCCCGGACCCACGACGTACCGCATGCCGCAAACTGATTGCCCTCAATCAAGGAGAAGGCAAAATTGCTAGTTATTATTCTCAATTCCTACCTGTAATTGCTTACTTGGACTATAACAAATCGGCGAAAATTGATGCACTTATTGTGGGGATCTCCGAGGAATTAAAAGACTCCTTGATATATCAGGTGGATAGACCAAATACCCTGGAAAAATTTGCATCAGCACCAATGAACACTGACAGCCAAATCCGCGGCCGAAAAGCCGAACAGAAATCTGCACGGACTCAAATTAGCCTTCCTTCATACCCTACTGTTGGCCACACCTCACATGTACCAGGAGGCCTTGCTCCCATGGACCTTTCAGCACTCCAAAGTCAGCCATCTGCGCGTCCGCCTTTGGATCAACGTTACACGTTTGTTAATGGAATGCGTAAGACATCAGCAGCTGAAAGGCAATGGCGCAAGAACAATCACCTATGCATTTACTGTGCAGGATCTGGTCATGTATTCAGTAACTGTCCTGTTGCAAATTGTACAAGAAACCCACAAGCATCAATGACAGGTGCTCTTTTGGACCCAATATTACCAAGAAAAAATTTAAGGTCACAAACAAATGATGGAACACAGCAGGGTTTTCATTAGTCCCGGATTCGAAAGATAGCCCTGATCCGGGGCCCTCTAATTTTTGCTCAATGTCTGCATTTTCCATATCAAGTTTTTCGGTGTCACATGAGGAGGACAAGTTAGATGGTGACCATTTGGCCGCTGCCTGTACATTAGTAACAGCTAACAAATCAATTAATACTCACGCACTTATTGATACCGGATGCTCGGGTTTTGCCTTCATTGACGAAAATTTTGCTTCCTATCACAACTTCCCTTTTGTTGCCCTGAAAACCCCTCGGGCACTAAAGGTAATTGACGGAAGACCCATCTCTTCAGGTAAGGTTACCCATGTTTGTCGTTTATCATTCGCAATAGACTCGCACAATGAAACTGCCCCCTTCTTTGTTACCAAGCTAGGCTCGTACCCCCTAGTACTTGGAATCCCATGGCTTCAACAACATGACCCTGTATTACAGTTTAAGTGCAACACTATTCTTTTTAGTTCCAACTATTGCAAGCAAAAATGTAATAGCTCCGTAGTCCCTATCCCAGTCAAGGGAATCCCCCCACACACTATTTCTGGATCTTCGGACTCTAAGATCATTGTACAGTGCGAACAAAAAAATAAGCTTCTTATTCATGGCACGGAGATTAAAGAAGCTAATAAAGTGGACAAGTTAGCAGCTTCTAAAGATTGGAAAAATATCTTACCAGTGCAGTATCATGAATTTCGAGGGATGATGGACGAAAGGCTCGCAAATGAACTCCCACCACGACGTATATATGACCACAAAATCCCTGTTAAAGAGGGAAAAGAGCCTCCATTCGGACGTCTCTATGGCATGTGTCAGGAGGAATTAACGGCTTTAAGGAATTATATCCAAGATAACCTCAGGAAAGGGTTCATTCAAGCTAGCTCTTTACCAGCTGGCGCCCCAGTACTTTTTGTAAAAAAAAACAATGGGACACTTTGTCTTTGTGTCAACTACTGAGGGCTGAATGAACTCACAATTTAAAATAGATATCCACTACCACTTATTCGGGAAACACTTCACCGACTCTCTAGAGCAAAATGGTATACAAAACTGGATCTAAGGCAAGGGTACAATCAGATTAGGATGGCCGAGGGAGAGGAGTGGAAAACCGCTTTCCGTACTAGATATGGACATTTTGAGAATACAGTTATGCCTTTTGGATTAACCAATGCCCCTGCAACCTTCCAGCACTTCATTAACGACTGCCTTCGTGAATATTTAGATGTATTTTGTACAGCATACCTAGACAATATACTCATATATAGCGATACCCTAGACGAGCACATGACGCATGTTAATAAGGTGATGGAAGCTTTGCAACAAAATGGAATCCTCCTGAAGCCAGAAAAGTGCAAATTTCATTCTCAAAGCACAACATATCTGGGGCTGATCATCGAGCCAGATGGCATCAGAATGGACCCAAGTAAAGTAGATGCCGTAAGGAAATGGGACACTCCAAAATCGGTGAAAGACATTCAGGCGTTCCTAGGGTTTGCCAATTTCTATCGACGTTTTGTCCACGGATTTCCAGCATTGGCATTCCCCCTTACTCAGCTGACACTTAAAAACGCCCCCTTTGTCTGGAATACTGAAACAGAAGGTGCATTTGAAGCCCTAAAAAATACTTTTACGACAGCACCTATATTAGCCCATTTTGACCCGGAAAGGCAAATTACAGTTGAAACTGATGCTTCGGACTATGTCTCTGCTGGAGTTCTCTCTCAACGCGACGATAAAGGTATCCTTCGTCCAATAGCTTATTTGTCGAAAAAACATTCACCGGCTGAATGTAACTATGAAATTTATGACAAAGAACTTCTGGCAATCATCCGTTCGTTCGAAGAATGGCGACCGGAACTTGAGGGTGCCGCTCATCAAATTGTAGTGATGTCGGATCATAAAAATCTAGAATACTTTATGAGCTCCAAACAACTAAATCGTAGACAAGCGCGTTGGGCTGAATATCTCTCACGCTTAAATTTTGTTATTAAATACCGGCCAGGAAGGCAAGGAGGGAAACCAGATGCACTTACTAGAAGATCACAGGATTTTCCGGCCGAGAACAATGAAAGAAGGCTCCACCAAAGTCAAACTGTCCTGAAAAGAGAAAATTTGGATAGACATTTGGCTATCTCTGCAACTTTGTCAGTACTTACTGTTGAAATATCGTATATCCTGGAATGCCAAGGATAACTCATTTGTAAGTCCGGCTAATTAGGTTATCATATTCACCTTCCTATATCATTGTCATCAGCACATTCCTCGCGGAAAGTTTAATGCATATTGGCATTTATTTCACACTAGCATTCCATCAGATGATTATGTATCAAATGCAGGTTAAAGGTTTCTCGGATCTATTACCGACACACATGTATTTAGCTTTATATTTCTGGCTCATATATCTGTACTTATATAGATTTACATCTACAGGGATCATAATTTATGATCCATGGAGATTGATAAATACTGGTCAAAAACCTCAGTTGATAAGACATGCGCACACGCAATCTCACTCTTATCAGCTCAGTTTACTCAGAACCATACATCTCAATACACTTGTTTCCAGTCAATTCTTCCTTCTACAACTTCATACGAGACTTACTGTATCGGTCTAACCGCCGACACTGATTCCGCTATAACCTCCATATTCGCTCAAGCTCATAACTTTAACAGGTTATGAGCCCGGGGCTCTCAGTAAATCAGTAAGACTTCCGATCCAAAAAATGGCCGCTTCTAGCTCTTTTTTTTTCTTATCGCAGACAAACGATGCTACCACTAGGATGGTAAAGCTATCAAATATTACCAAACTTTCGGGCCAAGAAAATTACAATGTTTGTTGAAGGAAAGAAACCCGAAAAGAACTCATCCGAAGAGGAAATCAATGCATTTGATTCATTAAAAAACCATGCCCTCACGGTTTACCTAGAGGTTGTATCCCCAAAACTTATTGAACAGATCATCGAGCTCGAATACCCACATGAAATGTGGAATTATCTCAAGCAACAATTTTATAGGGATACAGCATTCGCTCTAGTCTCTCAAATGCGAAACTTGATGAATCTCATCAATGCCTACGATCCGTCTTCCTCTATTTCAGATTACATCCAAAAATACGAATCCGTATGGCTTACGCTTCACAAAATGTCGAAAGCATCTACTGACTCCTGTCGTAAATTCCTATCGAAGTTCAGAGAAGAAGAAAAGACCATAAAAATGTTACCACGTGCAATTCTGCCTTTATGACAAAAGGTGTCATAGGCATCGAAAATTTTATCTAATCAAGAATCCAAGATTTCGAATATAAAAGAATGCAACTGGCTCAATAAACATTTTTCAGGACGGCACATTGGACACATACATAACAATTGCATTAAATTAAAGGAGTCTAGGACTTTTCTTTCCAAGAAAGATGGAGGCAGAGATGAGGCTCATATTACAAACTCAGAAGTAAGATGCCAGATACCATCCCTCCTTGATACTTGTGCAATCTCCCATATGTATCCTTACTGAAAACGGTTTGAGAATCTCTCGACTTGTACCGGACTTGAAACTTCAAGCTCTGGTCAATGTATTCCCGTGAAAGGTAGAGGAACTGTGGTGATGAATTGTAAAGCCTCAAGTGGTTCTGTTTCATCCCTTCGTCTTAATGATGTTTTAAATGAGGCTCACATTACAAACTCAGAACGAAGAGGTCAGATACCATCCCTGATACTTGTGCAACCTCTCACATGTGTCCTTACCTAAATCGGTTCGAGAATCTCTCGACTTGTACCGGACTTGAACTTCAAGCTCTGGTCAGGTATGTCCGTGAAAGGTAGAGGAACTGTTATGATGGATTGTAAAGCCTCAAATGGCTCTGTTTCATCCTTTCGTTTAAATGATGTTTTGTATGTACCTCAACTGCAACATCCACTCTTCTCTTGGAAGAGAGAAAGATCCAAAGGCTATACTTTATTTGATGACGGGAATATAAAATTAAAAATTTAAAAAAAAATGGTAAATCACTATTGGAATCAAAGTTTGATGGGCCTGTGCCATATTCAATCGAAATTGAAGACATTACCCGCCTGACTTACGATTCTGGTACGAAGCTTTGCGTCATTCAGCTCCATGTTCAATCACTAAGATAAACAAACTTATATTGTATCCCAAAAAATATTCCCCATGTCCAGGAAATTTCAAGTGTGAAGACTACATAATTGCTAAGTCCAATCGCAACAAACCTACACCAACTTTAAGAAGAGTAAAAATCAAAGGAGAACACATACAATCTGACTTGTGTGGACCATTACCAGTACTTCCTTATGGATGCGCTATATATTACATCAGTTTTGTTGGCGACGAAACTCGGCTTTCTTCAGTTCAGTTTCTAAAACTTAAATCGGAAACCCCTCAGTCAATCATCGATTACATTTCAATAATGGAAACTCAACATGATGTCAGAATTAAGCAATTCCGTACTGATAACGGCGGGGAATATCTGAATGAGAAATTTAGTAGATTATTTACTCAGAAGGGGATAGAAGATGAACCTTTAAGCCATGATAATTTTCAGCAGCCTCTCGACTTAACATCTTCACAATCTTCAACAGACTCAACCTCTATAAATCCCTCGTCAACTCCTGAATCTCAAAGCTTACCTCATCTTACAAGTCGTAATTCTGATGAAAATCAGATCTATTATTGAAGAACGCAATCTGGACGTCAGGTTCGACCTCGGCTATATAATGAAACTATAATAGGAGATTTGTGGAATGTATCGAATGACATTTCCCTCAATCAACCCTCAACCGAGAACTCGACTGACCTTCCGGATGAAGAGGCGCTTATAAACATTCTAGAAATTCCTATACCAAAATCCTACAACATGGCTAAACAATCTGTGCACTGGGATCAATGGGAAAAGGCTTTCAATGAAGAGATTACTTCCCTTCGCGAAAATAATGTGTGGGAAGTGGTACCTAGACCCAAAGGACGAAAGGTAGTTGATGGCAAATGGGTCTGTAAAGTAAAAGGGGATGCTCAAGGAAATCTAGAACGCTTCAAGGCACGATATGTAGCTAAAGGATTTTCTCAGGTACAAGGGCTCGACTATGACGAAACCTTTGCCCTAGTCGTGCGATACGACACTCTCCGATTACTTCTAGCTATTGCGGCAAACAAGCGTTGGAAACCTAGACAGCTCGACATTAAAACTGCTTTTCTCTATGGTATTCTCAACGAAGAAATATATATGCAGCTACCCGAAGGATTTAGGAAAGAAGATCACGTTGCACGACTAAAGCGATGTATCTACGGCCTAAAACAGTCACCTCGAGAATGATACTTCCGATTAGTCGAATACCTTAAACCTTCTGGTTTTACCTCTTCTCTCTTTGACCCCTTTGTACTTGTCCATGATTCAGGAAACCTAATCATGGCAATTTATGTAGATGATATCATACTATTTGGGGAAAAAGGAGATCTTATAGAGCAAACAGTCAACCTACTAAAATCTGAATTCAAAGTTAACAATATGGGAACACTTCATTGGCTCCTTGGAATTCAAATAGAGTATTCCGAATCAGACATCTCTCTGTCGCAGACTGCCTACATTGATAAGATATTGAGCCGATTTTCTATGCAAGAATGCAATCCTTTATCCTCACCCATCGATCCAAATCATCGGCTCATGGCTGTGGAAGAAGGGGAAACTAGAACTAATACAACAAAATATCAGCAAATTATTGGGTCTATTATGTACCTAGTCTCTGGAACTCGACCAGATCTTGCAAATACAATCACCCATCTCTCCCAATTCAATTCGGACCCCACTTAGGCTCATCTAAATACGGCAAAACGTGTCCTACGATATCTAAAAGGTACAAGGAATTCAAAGCTCCACTACAAGTTTGATTCTCCCCTCGTACTTAATGGATTCTGTGATGCATCCTTTGGTAACTGTCTCGATACGCGGAGAAGTTTTTCTGGATACATCTTTCAATTCGGTAGCTCTACTATCTCTTGGAGATCACGCAAACAACGTATTGTAGCCCATTCAACCTGCGAAGCTGAGTACATGGCAATAGCGCTCGCATCCAAACAATATATCTGGATTTTGCGCGGACTTCACCGATTCCTTGGAGACAGCATCCCAGCAGCAATCTCGACTGACAATACGGTTGCCATTGAACTTGCTCACAATCCAAAACTAAATGATGCTTCTAAACATATCAACATCGCTTATCATTTTACAAGGGAACGAATTGAAGACGGCTTGCTTACACTATTACATGTTCCTTCAGCTAAAAATCTCGCAGATATATGTACAAAAGCCTTACCGAGACCAAGGCACACCAATTCATGCACTTCAGTTTTTGGTACTAGTACAACCACTGGCGTGTCTACCATACTAGCATTAGGTGAGAAATGACAATAAATATACTAACAGTTTTTCACTTATGTATCTATCCTCGATGCAAAGTGAGGAGGGGTGTTGAAATATCGTATATCCTGGAATGACAAGGATAACTCATTTGTAAGTCCGGCTAATTAGGTTATCATATTCACCTTCCTATATCATTGTCATCAGCACATTCCTCGCGGAAAGTTTAATGCATATTGGCATTTATTTCACACTAGCATTCCATCAGATGATTATGTATCAAATGCAGGTTAAAGGTTTCTCGGATCTATTACCGACACACATGTATTTAGCTTTATATTTCTGGCTCATATATCTGTACTTATATAGATTTACATCTACAGGGATCATAATTTATGATCCATGGAGATTGATAAATACTGGTCAAAAACCTCAGTTGATAAGACATGCGCACACGCAATCTCACTCTTATCAGCTCAGTTTACTCAGAACCATACATCTCAATACACTTGTTTCCAGTCAATTCTTCCTTCTACAACTTCATACAAGACTTACTGTATCGGTCTAACCGCCGACACTGATTCCGCTATAACCTCCATATTCGCTCAAGCTCATAACTTTAACACTTACAGCGCCCAAAAATTCTCCAGAATGGCAAAATTTATTTAATAAAGGATATGAAAACGACCCATTCCCTGGTAAAATTCTAGGTCTGATACAAAATAATGTCAAGCAATCAAATGATAAATTGCTGGCAGATTGCAGCGAGTTTGAAAATAAGCTCGTCTACAGGGGTAGGTGGTACGTGCCACAGTACGACCTCATCAAACTCCACATCCTCAAACAATAACACAATGACCCCTCGGCTGGACACCCCGGTCGCGAAAAACCTTTGAGCTTGTCAGCCGAGACTACTACTGGCCAATGATGCGAAAATACATTGCGCTTTACGTTTGCAACTGCCATACTTGCCAAAGAAGTAAGCCCAGTAACCACACAAAATTTGGAATCCTTCGACCACTACCCATAGCTCAACAGCCATGGCAAGAAGTATCTATGGACTTTGTTACTGGATTAACTGTAAGTGATGGATATGATGCAGTCATGGTTGTAGTTGACAGACTGACAAAATTACGTCATTTAATACCCTGCCATACCACCACAAATTCTCAAGATGTCGCTCAATTATACCTGCAAAATATTTGGAAACTTCATGGTCTGCCAACAAATTTCACTTCGGATCGCAGGACACAATTTACTGCCAAATTCTGGAAAGAATTATGCGAAAATCTATGTATCAAGCCGAGAATGTCTACTGCATTCCATCCACAAACTGATGGCCAGACTGAAAGGTTTAACGCAGTAATGGAGCAGTACCTACGTAGCTATGTGTTGTATCAACAAGACAATTGGGTCAAGTGGCTACCAATGTCAGAATTTGCCGCAAACAACCATGTTTCCGCCTCCACCCAAGCAACCCTGTTTATGAGCAACTACGGTTTCCACTCCCGATTTACAGTTACAATCAAACCATATACTAAAGCGCCCCGTAGTCATGATGCCAAAGAATTTGCCCTTAAAATGAGAGACCTACACAATTTCTTGCAAACTATAATAAGATCAGCACAAGATCAGCAAGAGCAAGCCGCAAATAAGGAGAGAAAACCTGCACCCAATTACCAGGTCGGTGACTATGTCTTCCTCTCTGCAAAAAATATAAGAACCACGTGGAAATCTCGAAAACTAGACTGGAAAAAACTTGGTCCCTTTAAAGTTAATAAAATAATATCGCCACATGCGTATTGTCTAAACCTGCCTAAATCAGTTAAAATACACCCAGTCTTTCATGTTTCTCTCATGGAACCTGCGCCGCATGATCCTGTTTCTGGTCAATTTCAGTCACCCCTGCCGCTGTAACAGCTGCAGAGCCGGTAATTTCCTGTAGCCAGTACTGGCAAGTACTGGCATACAACCATCGGGGGGTTGGGCCGGCGCAATAGCCTTGCAGAACATACTAGAACCATTGTCGAAGCTAATAGAAACAATATTCTCAGAGTTGCAACTGGAATTATCTAGAAATAAACTGACCTTAGATGGAAGGGCTTGGGACGTAGTAATCTGTATAAATACCTGGCTAAGTGTCTGTAACTTAGTTCTACATAGTTGAATTGTTAATATACCATCATCCATACAAATGCTCCCTGCTTTCTATAGTTGATCTGTGACAGCCGCCAATCATTGTCAATGAAGAAGAGGAGTTTGAAGTCGAGGAAATATACGACTCGCAAACCACAAAGCGTGATGGATTACAATACTTAGTAAAATGGGTGGGTGAAAACGATCCGACGTGGGAACCAGCCATTAACCTCGATGACACCGCTGCCGTTGAGAGTTTTCATCAACACTATCCAAATAAATCGGGCCCCCTCAAAATCAATCCAAATAATCTGGCTCTCAGGAGCTCGCGTCTTAAAAGGGGAGCTACTTTCATGGATCATTGTGGCAAAGCCTAAGATGATACTTCATGCAGAGTTCTAGGCTAAAACACAACAAGTTGTGTAACGAACTTTTAAACAGAGGAGGGAGGACTCAAAACATAGGCTAGTTTTACAAAGTGCTGTGTAGTAGATCGTTCGGGATTGAGATAATGTGCTATTTGGCTATCTGGTTATTTTATGTATATAAATACTCGGCGTTGAGAAGTATTCTTCTTCACACAACGTCTTCTGATTACACTTATACCTTATACTCATAAATATATCTCTTCTTTAGGAAGACTGCTGTCCTTTGCACATTGTAACTCACGCTCTCACCATATTTCATCACCACAGAATTATTCATTCTTCCAAAGACCCCACAACTTGTACTCTACGGAACATTTATAACACAACTCCCTGAGATTGTCATTCCATTCAGGTAGCTCTTCAAATTGAAGGACTGCAGCTAACTGGCGTGCGATACCGGCTCTGATGCTGCCTGTATTGATGCCTCCTCTTTGTAGCAGTAGTCTCAGCATGCGTTTCACATCTCGATGAATCTTGTCAAACATTTCAATGCTCCAGCCGTCGAAATTATCACAGAAAGAACCAATAAGTTCATTGTCAACAATTATGGACGTCTTGTAGCTGATAGCACACTCTACTGCGAACGTTGTGAGCTGCTTTGCAGTTATGTTATTTACATCTGTGATTGACTGGCCCCAGTACTGAGCGTCAATTGCTCGAATCAAAATTTGAGGCTGTAGCTCAAGGGTTTCCAGCACCTGGAGTAATGTTTCTCTTGGCATCATATTATCTACCTCATCTTTTATGCCTCCTCGTGTCTCCTGGAAGACATTGGCACTCTTAAGTTTCTCAGACAATGCTACTTCTGGCCGCAAAGTTTCTGAAAAACCTGGTTGTAACATTTTGAAGGATTGAATAGGATTCAAACTTAAGTCGCTGGTATTAATTTATTAAGGGGAAAAAAAATTGCTGTGTTGTATGGCTATGTGCAATGATCTCGGCTACACTCTATATAGAGATCGAGATAGCACTTGATTGTTCTGCATGAAAGACGCTCTTTGCAGTTGATGAATGATCTTCTTCTGAAGACTCGAGATTCAATCTCCTAGTAAGGTATGTTAGCACAGCTCTTCGATGCTTAATAGCGCCAAGCTCGGGTGGAGAAGCAGGGTCGAGTGTCTCTTCGTTATTAAACCTAGCTGTCTGTAATTGTGTTGATTACAATCACTGATCAGTGTTGGATAGACTTCAGGGTGGTATCACAATCAATCGTAAAGATTGAGAAAGAGTTAATAGTATTCTGTCTGTCTTTCTGTCTGTCTTGTCAGGGAGAGAGAGTGTCACAAACCATCTCTGGGGTGTCGCATCACACCCAGTCAACCGAGTCATGACGTATATACAATAACATAATTTAGGAATTGTAATGGTTACAGTGTTGTGATAGCAACAGTTACCACTCGAAGTACTAGTTAGTTGCTACGTAAGAACTGTGGACTACTACACCCTTGGTTATAGTATTGATGCACGTGTACTTAAGAAAAATCTGGGGCTGGATTTAGACTGTAGCTTTTTGTCTTGTAAATTACCTATGTTTTAGAATCTAATCATTAATCTGAATCTCTCGTCTTCATTATCAGCCTCTGTCTTCATCCTCGTCTACGTCCTTGTCCTCGTCTGTGACAGAGAGTCCCAACTCATAACTAAAGTGGGACCTAGCTAGCCTGTTCATAGCGAGCTCGTCATGTGATCAACCATGATGACAAATCTATTCTAGTAGAGCTCTATGAACTGACATCATGAGCATTCTTTTATTTTAATTTTCTTTGAACTGCTGTTAAGTATTGTTTGTCAATGTCTCAGGAGGAATCCAGGGACAAATTATTGTGAAGAACCGTGATTTTTCAAGCCATTGTGCAAGTTTTGATGCTCCTGTGGGGGTCCCAAGAAAGAACTTCCATTTGTCTGAACAGCCCCTGGGTGTTTTGAGGGGGCTTGATGTGATCAGTCTACAGTTTAGGAAATGTGCACGGGACTTGAGTTTGCTGCAGCTGCAGTGTCGGAATATTTCCTATGGATTCTTTATTTGTAGTATCTCAATAACGATAATTGCATTTATTCGTGTCTATCTTTCTTTGTGACGGAGCGCCAGGGCCTTAGTGACCTTGAACACTCGTCACATGATACATACTTCTAAAGCTATTACTAATCATTACCTATTTGTTATTACATCTTCATAATCATCATTACCGCCCAAACTCCAGTATCCTTGCTTTATACACATCCAAATAAAACTTGTGTCCTATTATTCGACATGCAGGTATTGTGGGCGGTTGTGGTTGAAGCAATTATGTTAGGCTGCAAAATTTCCATGTCCAGGGCATGCAGCGTATAATGGGCAGTATGATGTCGAGGTAGTGATAGCTATGCGGGGCAGCCCACAGGATACTTGAATTCCAAGTCCTGATATGGCTGAGGGGCATGCTTTGCCCAATACTCATTGTGAGCTTTTGTTAATATGTCCTTGACCCACGCTTTTGCCGAGGCAATTGTGAGTGGAGATGGGGACAGATACAGCATGAACAAAGCATCTTTCACTGTTTTATCTGCTAGAACGTTACCTTAGAGTCCAGAGTGGCTTGGAATCCAATGAACCCGGACTTCACCTGGAATAGTATGGGGGAGACGCATGCGGCCTGGCCATTCTTGAGCTTTGAACGCGAATTTGTTGAATACTGTTGGAATTTTGCACCAGTTGCTTACTCTAGAGCTACACAATTGTTGGTGATGATTGGCAAGGCTGCTTAGGAATAACTTGGCGCACAATTGCACTAGGCTGAAATTGGTTTTAGCGTAAGACAAAGAACATGAGTAATGTGTATAAACCTAGATATATATTTTTCAACATTCTGACAAATAATATAATATAATAAGAACAATTTACTTGAATAATTTATTTGATTGAACTACTACGAAGTACTTTGAAGCTATACCTATATTCTTTGAGTGAGTTTCTGTTGGAAATATCGCGCAATGAAATGGGCGCAATATTCATGGAACGAAAGTAGAAGTTGACTAAAAGAGTGTCATGTTCGGATTAAAGCTAAAAGTATGGAAAGTGTGCGCTACAAGTACAAGTGTAAGCGACACGTAGCCTAAGCCACACCATAAACGAGTGTGGCGCCATCTTGGCATAGAAAACCCCCAATAACCTCCTTGTGCCCATGCCATACAGCCGCTCGTATATCTAATAGGTAGCCTGAAGCGCTACCATATTACCCATTCCAACCTCTTAAACACACACAAGATCGTGTCGGGAACCGAGACGAAATGGAGGGCCCATACGTCCACAACATTCCGTGTCTCCATTTCCAACACTCCTCCTGACCGACAAGATCGACCAACTCAGGTGAAACCATAGTATCCAGCAACCCGACTCAAGCAACATATGTGTGGCGGGAAAACATTACGTCCGGAGGGGAACACCTTTAAGTATGAGTGGCCTTAGAAGAAATCCCAACGAGGGACGGCGATGAGACTGGAAGAGGTCCCGAGAGGCGGAAGAGAAAAGGGGCAGCTGGCTGTATAATTGTGCCTCGAACGGCATTGGCGGAAGAAAGAATGGCGACAAGAAAATAGGTCGATTGGTGAAAGTGCCAGCTTGAAGAAAAGTAAATCCGAAATATAAGAACAAGTGGTTGAAGTGCCAACTTGTTAGAGAATGTATCCGAAGGAAGGTATTCGGTAAGTGATTTCGAGTGGTAAATGCTCCAAACCGACAGAAAAAGAAAGCTTCCAAGTATAATAAATACAAGTCGGTATTGTGGCCGGCTTGAGTGAAAGTAGAAAATAAAATAAGTCGACCCGTAAATATCCCATCAAACTTTGTGTGCAAGAAATACCCCATAATCCAAAGTAGTCGAATTATAATGCCACCTTTTCTATTCACTGCCTTCAACAGTCCTTAACTGAGACTGAAGAAGGGTATCACGGCTCCTCCAAATTAAAGTACCCCTCAACCAAAAACTCTTCTGCTAAACCAGACAGAAGGCACACACGGTTGAGAACTCGGGGAGATTTGGAGGGAGAAAGATGCCGAGAAAGTGCCACGGCTCCTCCAACGAAGAATATCCCTAGACCAAGAAACTCTTCTGCTACAACAGACAGAAGGTATAAATAGGCGAAAAGTTGGGAACGTATGGAGGGAGAATTGCGCCGGGAAAGTGTGAAAGACTTTGGTGGGCGATAATCGGCAAAGAAAGTAGACGTGAGGGTTCTGCAGAATTGATCGATCGATGGACTGTTACATCGTATCGGAGATGGGGCGGAATCGAAAGAATTGAATCCGAACGAGAAAATTTGACGACTATACTCAGTTAGTTAGAGTCATATTGGTCTCATAATCTGTTGGAAATATCGCGCAATGAAATGGGCGCAATATTCATGGAACGAAAGTAGAAGTTGACTAAAAGAGTGTCATGTTCGGATTAAAGCTAAAAGTATGGAAAGTGTGCGCTACAAGTACAAGTGTAAGCGACACGTAGCCTAAGCCACACCATAAACGAGTGTGGCGCCATCTAGGCATAGAAAACCCCCAATAACCTCCTTGTGCCCATGCCATACAGCCGCTCGTATATCTAATAGGTAGCCTGAAGCGCTACCATATTACCCATTCCAACCTCTTAAACACACACAAGATCGTGTCGGGAACCTAGACGAAATGGAGGGCCCATACGTCCACAACACTCCGTGTCTCCATTTCCAACAGTTTCCTCTTAGAACCCATACACACTTTCCAACAAATACGTCTTGGGAAGAGCAGGTCGGGGTTGATAGAAGCTGTTGGGCTACATCTAGGTTATCGAGTAGGACCCATAAGTTGTTTGCAAAGCGTGTAGAAGGAATATCTATTGCTGTCTCTACAGCACTTTAAGATGCTGCAGCTTCTGCAGCTTCTGCATCAAATATCTCTAGTGATGGGCTTAGAGGTGTTCTTTTCTGGCAGATCATATGACTTGCTTGCAAGGTTACAAAACCACCTCCGACGCAAGGTCCTGAAGCTGATTCCAGGCGGCTGCCATCGGAATATATAACCAAGTCTTGTGAGAGGATCCCCTCAGGAAGTTGATTTGAGGCAGCAGTGACCCGTCTTGTCCTTGAGAACCAACTCTCCTTTGCTAACCAAGGGGGGTTGACCAGAGGGTCCAAATACTCTGTAGGCGGGAAGCTTAGGGCCCGCCTAGAATGGCGTGAGACACGTCTTTGTTGGCTAAGGATCCAAATGTTCCGGCAGCGGAGAGGGTGCCGTGGATCGAGGCGGTGTATACGGAGGGATGCTTGAAGAAGTTTTGAGTCCAGCGCAATTTCTGGAAGGGAAAGACCTGCTTCTTTATGTAGCGCGCTGGCTGGTGCTGTTTGTTAGACTGGAAGAATTGCTCTTGCACTAGTTCTAACAACCCTTTGGAGGAGGGAAATATGTCCCTTCATTAAGTTTGAGACGGTCCGAGTTGGGGAGATAGCGCGTGTCAGGCCTGGCCACCATGTTTCAGCTCCATAATAGGCAATAGGTAGTACGCAAGCAGTGACTGCTTGGCGTAGGAGTCTAGGGGGGGCACTACTTAATGTGTTACCAAGGCTGCGGAGCGCGTTTGCCACTAATAGAGCTTTATTTGCAAGGATGCAGACGTGCCATCTAAAAGAAAGTGTTTTGCCACAATATACTCCCAACTATCTGGTGTATGGGTGATTTATTTTCTCAGATACAGAGAAATTGCTGTTCTTGACTGACAGGGTGTTGCCCAGATTCTCATCAGCCTGTTTTTGTGAAAAATGCTGAAGCTCTGCCTTAGCTTGGTCGAAAGTGATGCCCTCCTTTATCCCCCATTCTAAAGCTTCATTCAGTGCCTTTTTTAAAGAGATGCAATTGTCGTGAAGTGATTTTTGGGTCTCAAGAATTGCAACATTGTCAGCATACCCAAACCTCCTAGAGACGTTTCCTAGCATGAACAAAGGGGATATATAGAGCATGAAAAGGATAGGAGAGGCAGTGGAGCCTTGTTGGAGACCACAGTTGATTGACTTGAGAGGACCTATCTCACCATCGAGACGGATTTGTACTGAACGGTTAGTAGCAAAAGAGGCTACCCATTTGACAAGGAACTCCGGCCAGCTTTGCTCCCGCAAACGCCGGACAAGCCGGCCTGGGAGTACAGTATTAAAGGCTCCTTTCACGTCGAGTGTCAGCATGCTAGGTGTGCGCCCCTCACTCAAAGCTCTTTCGACATCATATGTAAGGCAGATGGTGAGATTGACGGCTGAAATTCCTGGGAGAGCATCAAACTGCTGGGTGGTGAGTATGTTGTGCTGGCTCAGTTGAGTTTTTAGGAGACAGGGGAACGGAGGATGGGCTGCTGTATTAGGAAAGGGTGGAAAATACAGGCTTGTGCACAGACGCTGTTCATGCACTTTACAATCTCTTCACCTGCCGAGTTTAGTGAATTAATCTATTCAAATAATATCATACTTCACATCATCCATTAGATGATATTATCAATCTTCGGGATGCACATCTAGCATCACCTTCATAGATCACCATTGTCAGTAAGAGTTCACATTTGATACCTACTGACACCTATTTGGCCACAGTGATACGCACTCAGTGTCCATTGTGCAATCACCCAGCGTGAGCGCGCCATCTCCGCGACTCACCATTGCACATGAGCCCGTGCCACTCCACCGAAGGACAGCAGAGTCATTTAATCGCCATATACCTCACAGCTAATAACCATAACAGAGTATCGTATTTCGGGTCGTAATCCAAGCTATACGTCTGACTATCAGCCGCCCCAACCCCTTCCCAAGTGCGGAGAGAAGTGCTATCGGGCGGTATGAGCGAGGAGAAGATAGGTCTGCCTTGTTTGGCTTCTGAAGCATGATTAAAACAGCTTTTTGGAAGCAGACAGGATGATGGCTGAAAGTGAGACAGCTTTTGAAGAGTGAGAAGATATGCTCTCTGATGAGGGGCCAAGCTATACGTAATATGGCAGTCGGAATCTCGTCAACCCCAGGGGCTGTATTTCCTGCTCTAAGAATCGAATCCTGAACTTTGTCCTGGCAGAGTGGTGGGAACAAAATGGAGCGTTTTGCTACTGTTGGGGTATCCAAAGGGATATCACCCACTTCAGCTAGGTTTGTGAGTAAATTACGGAGTAAAATTTCCCTTTTTTAAGGCAAATATGTTGCAGGGGGGCGGTCTGGAGACCTGGGATCTTTGAGGGGAGTGGATCGAAAGTTACCCGTGGACTTATGCCATTTTGTCAGAGCAAAGATGTCCCTGCCTGTACTGGCTGCGGCAATCTTGTTAGTGAAGTATGCCTTCTTTGTCCTTGCAATTATGGCCCGATACTCTTGTCTCTCTCTGGCAACATCTTCCTCTGTTATGGGTCTGCTGTGGACCTTCTTTTACCTTTGGCGAGCCTGTATGCATGATATATTCCACCATGCGTTCCCTTTACCATGGCCTAGTGAGCGGCAGGCTGCGCCCGTGTATGCTGTACGAAAAGCTTCTGTTAGCTCTATAGCACACCTGTCCAGCACCTCACTGGTGGAAGCTAGTGGAATTGGACTAATACCATCAATAGATGATGGATAGGAGACAGAGGAAAAGATCCTTGTCCAACGTGTCGAATCTGAGCCTGCGGAGGGATTCAGTATAGCCTTCCCAATCTACTAAAGTTAGTATTGTAGCATGGTTTGACGTCGTGTCCAGGTGTGGAGCAAGCGTGCACTTTTTCTTTTGAACTAGAGGGCTGGATCCGAGAACTAAATCGAGTACATTGCCTCGGTCATGCTTTGCCATATCTGCAGGTGATAGAAGAGACAGACTATTTTTATCTGCCCATTCTGTGAACTTTTCGGCGCCGGGGAGGGGCTGCGGGTCCATGATGGCTGCCATCTGGTGTGGTGTAGGTTGAAATCTCCAGAGATAAGCAGATAGCCTTCGAAAGGGAGGGTGAGAGAGTTAAGAGAATCGAGAACGTTATTGCTGGTGGGTCCTGCAGAAGCGTTGTAGACGTTGATAATGCTTATGGACTTACCAGAGGACGAGATAATTCTAAGAAGAAGCATATCGCTTGAGGATGCCGTATAACCCTGTTCTGAACAGAGACAGGCATTTTTCCGCACATAGGACATCACCCTGTGTCGTGAAGATGTCCAGTTGTCGATAGGTGAGAAGGTCTCGAAGGATGGGTGGCGTTTGGTGATACGCCTGGCGCGGTCGCTGTATATGAACGGTTCTTGTATTAGTACAATATCAGCGGAGGCTAGGCTAGCTTCGTTGAGAGCTAACTCGTGCGCTTGGGCTCCGCGGCCGACATTTGCAAATACTATTTTTAATGGGCAATTGTTTTGTTTGCGGCGCCGTAAAGGAGTCATTACAATTGCGCTTGCTTGTTGCTGATTGTTACAGGTTTACCCGCCATTGGTTGTCTGGGCTGACCTGCGTGCCCAGCCTTGCACATAATGAAGACTACGCAAAAAGGCTGGGCCTTTTGCACAGAACAGGGTCTTTGGATAATGCTTATGTAAGGTGATTATCAGGGCACACTTTATGCTCGCGCGATCTAGTGTAGTTATCTCTCCCATAGAAAAATATTAATTATTTTATGGTATAGTTTACGTGCGCTGACCGTCTGCTTTAACCGTTCACATATATTCTTCTATCCCTTTTCGACTATCTCTCTGTGGGGTGCAGCCCGGAGGGATCCTGTTATAATTTACTGGTCAAAGTTAATAAAAGTCGAGGTCCCTGATTCTATTTCCGACTCGAATTCAAGTATTACTACCACTTCCTTCCAGAGCTGCAAAGATATCAACGAAAATTTATCCAATACACATCAGCCTACCATGTCGAATTCTCAGAGCCAAAATCCTGATGCAATCATGACAGGAAATGCTTATGAGCAACTACTCGCAGATTTAACCTTAGAAGATCTCCAAAAGCTAATTCATCTTGCCAAGGGAAAGGCCGCTGAACACACTACGACGCAGCCTGTTACGCCCCAGGCCAGAAGGGATGTCACTCTGCCTAAGTGGAATGGTCTTCAAGAGGATTTTGGGTTCTATATCAATAGACTAGAAGCAAGAATTGAGATGGATTTGCAACCCTACCTGCTTCTGGGACAAATTTGCATGGATATGATCGACACTTTACCTGATGATAAAAAGTCCAGAGTAGAGAATTGGTTTAAACAAAGGAAGGCTGAGAACAACTTCCAATGGAGAGATTTACTAGACCACTTACAGAAGGAATTTCAAGATCCACAGGCCCAACAAGCTGCGCACGAGACTTTACAACGGATGGAACAAGGTGAACATCAATATTTTATTGATTTTTTGAAGGATTTTGAGCACAAGATGGCGCAAAGTGGAGGTAATATGACCTATACTACAACCAATCAGACAATGCAGCTCAAGTCTTCAATAAACCGTCGCCTTCGAAGAGCTCTCTTGGGTGTTAAGTTACCATCCCCGGAGAATTATAACTCTTGGGTAGCAGAAGTGAAAGAGATCGCTGCCGAGTTGGAGAGCTTTGATGACTATCGTCCAAAGAGTACTGATGATCCGCAACTGAGAGAAAGAAAATTTCAGATCCTCCGAAACGAATGGATAAATCCTAATATTTCTGTCATTGATTTAGGTATTTCTTCTGTTGGGCTATCAATTCTGAAGAAAATCCCTGAGGGAGAGAAATTGTTTGACGATGTTGAGTTACAGAACTTGTGGGATCAAGGGGTTAAGGAAAATAACTCTACATTTCTTCAGTTATACAACTCAATGTGGCAGGAACATCGGCTATTCCCAGCAAGTTTAGGATTGAAAATATCACTTTCGGAATGTCAAATAGACTCAAGAGGAGCACTTTGTTTTAGAAATAGGCTATGGATACCGGACTGGGAGCCATTACACACAGCACTAATACAAAGGATACATGATTCCCATATATCCGGTCACCCGGGACGAGACAATACTCTTGCTATTATTTCTCGGTCTTTTTACTGGCCTAACATGAGCACAATGGTCCGAAGATTTTGCAGGAATTGTAACGTTTGTGGCCGATCTCACGTTTGGCAATCAAGGAGACAAGGCTTACTATTGCCACTTCCTATACCAGAAAGATATCACAGTGAATTGTCGATAGACTTTATGACAGAACTACCAGCACGGAATGGCAAAGATCCTACTTTCCTCATGGTTATCACCGATAGGTTATTAAAAAGTGTAACTCTGGAAGCAATGAACTCAATGAGCGCGGAAGATTGTGCAGAACGTTTTCTCAATTGCCACTTCCAATTTCATGGATTTCCAAATGCTTTAACTTCAGATAGAGGATCCAACTGGGTAGGGGATTTCTGGCGACATCTTTGCAAAGAAACACGCATCAATCAGAGGCTTTCAACAGCATTCCATCCTGAAACTGACGGCGCCACAGAAAGAATGAACCAAGAAGTCCTAGCTTATCTCAGAGCATTTATTTCTTATTCGCAATTTGAATGGCCTTCTATGTTACCTACAGCTCAGCTGGCTCTCAATAATAGGAATAACTCTACATCTGGAGTCAGTCCTTTTTTCTTGGAACACGGGTACCACGCAGAGCCAGTACAACAAAAGCACGTTTCTGTTCATGGAGCTCTTACTAACCCAGCTAGACGAGCAGAAAATTTCTTGGTCAGAATTTGCGAAGCACAGGAATACGCGTCAGCAGCCATGGCATCGGCTCAGCAATTAATGGAAGAACAAGCAAACAAATCGCGCAACCCCTCGCCTCTGTTGCGCCTTGGGGACAAAGTTTGGCTTAACTTGAAGAATGTTCAATCACCACAACCAAAAAAGAAGCTGGCTTGGATGAACGCAAAGTATACAGTAACAAAAATAATTACGCCACATGTTGTTGAGTTAGATGTGCCATCTAAAATTTGGCCTCGTTTCCATGTCAACTTACTTCGAAGGGCTAGTAATGATCCGCTACCATCGCAACAGCAAGATGATTTGCAGCCCGCACCAATCCTGATAAATAAAGGCGAACTAGAACCAGAACCTGAACAATTTGTGGAGCGTATTCTAAGAGCTGATAAAATCCGCCGTGGAGGGGGAATGGTAAGACAACTTTTAGTGAAATGGAAAGGATTTGCCGAACCTACCTGGGAGGATAGAGCCGATTTAGAGGACGTCGAGGCATTAGACATTTTTGAAGCCAAATTCGGTAAAGGAGATGGCGTAGGGGAGAATGAAGGCGCACGTCAAGGTAAAAGAAAAAAAAATGAAGATTATTTGAAGAGGGAGAGTAATGTTACGGGTTTACCCGCCATTGGTTGTCTGGGCTGACCTGCGTGCCCAGCCTTGCATAAAATGAAGACTACGCGAAAAGGCTGGGCCTTTCGCACAGAACAGGGTCTTTGGATAATGCTTATGTAAGGTGATTGTCAGGGCACACTTTATGCTCGCGCGATCCAGTGTAGTTATCTCTCCTATAGAAAAAGATTAATTATTTTATGGTATAGTTTACGTGCGCTGACCATCTGCTTTAACTGTTCACACTGATACCCTGTGAGTAGAACTTCAAAGGGGTTGATGAACTTTACGGAAACCGGCTGGGTTTGGCCTATTTCAGCAGGAGTTGCGGCCGCAGTATGCATGGTTTTGAGGTTGGCCGTAGCCTTGATACAGCCAGCTTCTGCTTGTTACCGTAGGCGAGCATCTGCGTTAATCTTGCGGGTAGCAGTTACTTGATTCTTGGTCTTGGGAGGACCAGAGGGCTTAGGCCGGAGGTCACAGCTAACATTGTCCGCAGGATGGGACCCATGACAGTGGATGCATCTGTTGGGACTATATGTTGGCCCGTGGCGTCCCATTGATTGGCATGATCTTTTTTGGAGTGTCTGGAGGATCTGCAAAGGCGGCATCTGAGGTCGGAGGCACATGTGCGTGTATTGTGCCAGAGTGTTTAGGTTATGAGTTGAATGGGAGCATAGTTACTGGTTAATTTTCACAGATTCTGTTTCAGGATATTGTAGAGTTGGTAAGTTACTTGTTGGCAGGTATCAGATACTTATTCTTTGATACTATTCACGAGGTAGAACACAGACTACTTATATACTCTAATATGACCCTTGTCATTTTCTACGTTCTCTCTCCCCACTTACTGCCAACAGCGCGCCTAGGTAAAACTCTGCAGCTCATGAGTCCATCTCCCATGAAAGGCTTCCCCCGTTCCGGAGGCTGGCGCGCGCGGTCCCAGCGCGCGTCGCTGAAATGCCTCAATCACTTACATGTAATATCCCAGCTGAGCAATCCTGAACCCAGCTGTTCAGGACCGACAGCAGACCTGTCCATGGCTTGCGCTCGTGGTTCGTACATACACCGCGGCGTCGCCCCAATCATTTCCATACAGTGTCTCAATTCCGCAGTCCTTAGTCCATTACTCAGGAGCGGAAGCATTTGCATAGTTCCAGTAGCGCTCGAAGTCTGCATATACCTCTGAGCGCTATCCCGTAATTACCCGGCGATACCTTACCGCACATGGCTAGTGCATGTGGTCAATAGACTCATCACAATGCTACCCCAACCATTGCCCTGCAACGACTCAGTTTGGCGCTCTTAAGTCTCCGACTCAGGGGCGACAGTAGTTGCATCTGTAGTCAGTACACGACGTGCATATGCACCTGTCGGCGACGAGACGGTCATCGAGTGGCGATATCACAACATAGAGCCAGCACTGGGTGCACTGGATAGCCATCTGATGTTGTATGGTTAAAGATCGAGAGGGATTTCGGGCGGTTGGAGAGGAAGAAAAAGGGTGGTATTCGAGCACAGGACCAGGTGAACGGGGGTTTAGATGTAAAGCTGTGGAGTTGACGAGAGGAGTGATGAATATAGCCTTCAGAGATATTCAGTTAATACAATAAACTATAATATTGGAGAGACTACTGTAATAGGACTTACCTTCAGAGATATTCAGTTAATACAATGAACTGAGGATCTCTGGAGGTAGGAGAGACTACATCTATATACAGGAATCAAACTTGGTATGACTAAAGTTGGGGAATTGTTGAGGTACGTGCCAATGTCTCAACTTGGCAGCATTATCCAAATGACGTTTTAGCCTTGTGTTTTAGTGAACCCCCGAGACTAAAACAAGAAACAGATGTGACTACATTAAACATGGAATCTGGTAACAAGTGAATTAAGAGATACATGTAGTAGTGCACAGACAGAGATCCTGCACTGATACTGATGCAGAACTGTTTTATTACAACATCTGACGCTCGGGCAAAATTCTTGTCTGCGTGCGGCAGCCAAGGAAGATGGTTTGTGGCAGGCGCTGATGTGATTCTGGGAAACTCACGATCTATGTCGTTGATGAGGATGTTGAATTAGCATCAATTTTGCGAGAAGCCGCAATAGCTACAAGTACCGCTCCAGCTGCCGTGGCTAGGGCATCCTTCAACGCCTCAGCTGTGACGGGCTTAAGGCAGTACTTCCATTCTTCGTTGATGTGTTCCAGGGCTCTATATGCCTGGGGAACATTTTTTATGCAGTAGGAAGTCCATGGTGTTGCTTTCTCAACTGGTGCGTCCCCAGAGAAACTAACGGACTTTATCTTTTCTATGAGATTTTCTGAGTCTCTGTCTGAGGCAGAGAGCAAAACCAGTCTTTGTTGACTGCATATTTGTAAGAATCTGACCCTAATTGCCAAGCTTAGTTTTCAGGTGGGATTGTATTGTGTATGCTGAGTGATCTCGGAGTGTATTTTCTTTCGGGATGCAGATAAATAACCGATCATTGGTGCGGGTGAGCTTGGGCTGAAGCCGCGCTTAAGCAGGTGTTTGGAGGGTTGGAGTGTGGCAACCGGCGAATTGCTTATTGGATGCCCTTGAAGCTGCATTTGCGTAGGTCTGCGCAGTTTTTGGAGCATTGCGGCTGGGCAGGGCGGCGTTCTTGGTGATGGTCACAGGCTTATCACAGAGGTAAGCATCGAAATGCCGTGCTGCGACTTTAGCTAAATCATTGCAAAGGCTTTTGAATGCTTCAGCTTGCTTGGCAGGTAGTGTAGCGTAGTTGGGTGCGCTGCTATGCTTGTTGGTTAGTGCAGAAATACCTCCAAAAAGGGTCTTTACTTCTTTTGCTCGGGCTGTCAAAGAGTTTACGCTCTTGGTCAGAGTGTCTTGCTGTTGTGAATACCTCGGGTCAGCTCCAATCAAGCCTCATCGGGCTTCCACCATCGCGGCACTCCGACACTCGGCCGCAGTAAGCTAGGTGAGATTAGGGCACTGATAGCACAGCTAAGTACCTAATCACCCTGGCAACATCCCTACGTCCGAGCGTTGCCTGGTGGGCCAATGCATTTAGACTGAGGTGCTCATCACTCTGATGGCTACCAAGTGGCAACAGCATACAATGTGACGGCGGTGTGTAGCTCTGCAATCCCGGAAGTTCCACACTAGCAACCAGTGTCAATAGTATGTTATGACAGGAGATATTGTCAGGGGCTATGGAAGTGGTTACTGTGACAGAAGTAGGAAGCACCTGTGGTGAGTGCGTGATCAGGACTGGGGTACTGAATGTATATATAAGGAAGCAATACTTCCGCAGTTAGATAGAGAATCAACCATCTCACTACTGTCCATTCTAACACATCTTCTCACTACAGCCACATCAATTATATCCGCGCATCCATAATCATCTGCATCCATTTCAGGTATTCATCTGTCCCCTCATGACCTCGTTATTATAACACTTGCATCAGGCCCGCGGGAGCTGGCTCTCAAAATGGGTCGTCTACGGGGTCGTTGTATTCAATTTGATTGTCGTAATTAATTGGATCGATCTCCATGTCAAGCTCCTGGCTGCTCCCGGGTGTGTCCCAATCTCTAAGAGCTGGATTATAGAAGGGAATGGCTTCTACCGCCTGAGATTGGTTAAGACACTCCACAGTCGGGAGGGCTACTCTCGCGCGCGCTGAGCGTTGGATGCAGCTTGATTCTGATATCAGTTTGGCTACAGTTGTCGGTTTTTGACGCGACTTGTGAGGGGTGGTTAGGGAGGGTTTGATGTTTTTGTGGTTGTTTCGGATCAGAGCCAGAACAGAAGGGTCTTTACAGTACAATCTACAAATGAGAATATGCTGTGTTAGATGCGTGAAGCTTGCAAAATGTGCAATGACAAATGTTACAGCTCGATTTTACAAGTGATAGGTTTATGGTATCATGTGATGTGAACTCTGGTTGAGTAAACGTCGGTCCCAGAAGCAAGCTGGCAAATTTTTCAGCCCAGCTAGGCTGCATGCCTTTTTCTCTCCTTGTCTTTTCTTTAAGTTATTATGCATAGCTTTAGGTCCAAATACAAAGCAATTACTCTTCTATCTTTCAAGGGAGCCTTATAGTGTCAACCTGAGGTCAGTCGTAATAACAAGCATACTTGTGTGAAAAATATCATGCATATTTTTAAACTCAAAGGGAAGCTGAAATTTATATGCATGAGAATTAATAATTTTAATAACTTTGAATGGTCCTATAAGTTTACAATCTAGCTTCGAGATTGGTCAGGAAGTCGTGATATTGCGGACTGTTGGAATAAGATATATCTTGGAATGTCAAGGATAACTCATTTGTAAGTCCGGCTTATTAGGTTATCAAATTCACCTTCCTATATCATTGTCATCAGCACATTCCTCACAGAAAGTTTAACGCACATTGGCATTTATTTGACACTAGCATTCCAGCAGATGACTGTGTCTCAAATGCAGGTTAAAGGTTTCTCGGATCTATTACCGACACACATGTATTTAGCTTTATATTTCTGTCACATATATCTGTATGTATATAGATTTACATCTACAGGGATCATAACTTATTATCCATGGAGATTGATAAATACTAGTCAAAAACCACAGTTGATAAGATATGCGTACACGCAATCTCACTCTTATTAGCTCAGTTTACTCAGAACCATACATCTCAATACACTTGTTGCCAGTCAATTCTTCCTTCTACAACTTCATACCAGACTTACTGTATTGGTCTAACCGCTGACACTGATTCTGCTATAACCTCCATTTTCGCTCAAGCTCATAACTTTAACACTTTGACCCTAACCATCACGCTCGAATTTGCCCCAAAGCTCACTTGAATCAGGATTTGAGAAGGTACAAAGATAATAGAATTTCCGATCAGGAGAAAGAAAATGGGGCAGAATCATTAGAGAAAAAACAGGTTTCCATTAATGACAGAGAAGAAAGGACACAAATTTTGTCTCTTTCAGTACCCCACAGCGATCATCTTCTGCTCTCCTGCAATTTTTTTGGAAACAAATTCAGCTTCTCCACTTAGGCATTCCTTGACTGTGGTGCGACTGACAAATTTTACGATTTTAACTCAGCAAAAAGACAAAATCTCCCACTGAAAATTCTTCCACAGCCTTGTCAACTATATCTCGTGGATGGTTTGCCTGCAGCTAAAATAATCCATTCAACTACTATTAAATTAAACATCAAAGGCCATGAGGAATATTAACCTTTTTTATCACAAATTTGGGAAAATACGAGCTGATCCTAGGACAAAATTGGTTCAGGAGACATAACCCATTGATTAATTGGTCAACAGATTGTGTTTCTTTTAGTTCAGATTATTGCAAAGAAAACTGCCTCCCAGCCGGTATTAAGCAAATTAATGGATCAAGTGTTAAATTTAGAGCTCACAATCCACCATCCAAATGCGACATAATCAAAAGTTGGCGCCCGAGGAAAGTTGGAGCTGCAGCTTTTCATGCCCTCTCAAAGTTAAACGGTGTCAAGATATTTTCTCTATCTCTAAACAAAGTTGATAGCAGGTTAAAAGAAATGGGGAACAAGCCTGCTGGCTCAGCGCCAATGACTCCTCCAACTTCCCCACCTAATCAAAAAATGTTTCTGGAGAAATATCTGTCAAGTAAAATTCTAAAAGAGAAGTCTAACTCTTGCTCCAAAGCTGCGGAGTTAAATTTAGCAGGATTTTTGCTTGAAGATATTCAGATTGCCCTCCAGACAAAAGAACGACCCAATCCTGCAAGCTAACTTCCACTTCACTACCACCACCATCTACCTGTCTTTAGTCACAAAGGTGCTGATTCTCTTCCTCCACATTGTGACTGTGACCACAAAATTGATCTTAAGCCAGGCACAGTGCCCCCCATGGTCCTCTATATAATATGTCTATTGATGAACTTAAAGTGCTACGCAAATATCTTGATGAACAACTAGATAAGGGTTTCATTCGTACTAGCAAGTCACCAGCAGCAGCACCAGTACTCTTTGCCAAGAAACCTGGAGGTGGTTTAATATTTTGCGTTGATTACCGTGGATTAAACGCTATAACCATTAAAAATAGATATTCCTTCCCCTTAATACAAGAAACCCTTTGTTATGACTAGGCATCCTTGAGGCAAGTTCAAGGATAAGGTTCTAAGGAAAAGGTTCAAGGACAAGGGTTAAGGAGAAGGTTCTCGGGAAACGGATCTCGGGGAAGGTTCAATAACTAAGTTTCCGGGAAACTCGGAAAGCTAGAGTTAGAGGGGCTGGAGTCATAACCTAATGATCCCAAAGCCTCAGTTGAAATTCATTACGTAGTCTAGTGTACTTAAGGAAGCTGGAGTTACCACGAAGTAGTTCTCCAGCTTCTCAATCTTATATCTCCATAGTCTGAAAATCGCACTCGTCTTTCTACTCGTCTTGATCTCTCGTCCTCCAGTCCCAGCTTCTAGTTCTTCAGTTTTGACCTCCTCGTATCTCGCCAGCTCATTCGACCACCCATCTCCAATCTTAGCAGACGGGGATCTTATCATCATCTGACCCTCGCCGTAACACCTGGAGAGACAACAGAGCCATCGATGCTTCAGACAGACCGACATCCCTAAGGTCAATGATGTCATCACTTCGCACTGTCGCTGCAAACAATCATAGGCAAATCAACACCTATGAACCCATCCACAGCGCTTCCGCAGCCAATCCAAAATCATCACCAAATCCCGACGCCAAGTGCAAGAGATGTAAGCATAAACATACTAATAAAAAATGCTTCAAGCAACATCCAGAACTTGCAACTGGTCAGAAAGGGCAGAAATGGAAGGAGAATATCCAAAAATATGGTGAAAGATTGGGAAAAGGGAAGGCAATTGTTGAGGCCAGCGACAGTGAAGATGAGGAGTATTATAGGAGTCAAATGGAAGCGCTGCTCAGCGAGCCCTGTGACGAAAAATTATCAAGCGGAGTAGCTGCATCAGCATCCAGATACAATAAACTACCTATAATCTATGACACGGGTGCTTCGCACCACTTTTTGCCTGATAGATCCGTGTTTGCTGAAATATACAATCGACAAAATCCCTTTCGATTTGACCAAGCCGTAGGCAGATCATCGCTAACTGAACAAGGAAGCGCAACTATAAAGATCGGGCAACAACAATTGATTTTAAATGACTGCCTATACTCACCCAGATCGGCCTCTGGTATTGTCTCCGCAGGCAGACTACAAAGAATAGCAGGGGTGTTCCCTGACTATGCCAAAATGCTCCTAGTAAAACATAATCATGAACAGAGAGACGTGCCCATTGCCCAACTAATTCTCCACAACAACGTCTACTACATTCATCCCCTGTTACATGACAAGCGCATCAAAGATAAATCCATTGTAGCACCTGGGGTAGCGATGATTCAGAAGACCAGCAATGCGCAACGCTGGCATCAAAGACTAGGACACATTGCACAAATCATTCTCAAGAAGACAAAAGATCACTCTTTAGGACTTGAAGGCATTGACACAAGTGATCTTAAAATATGCGAAACATGCCATCTAAGCAAGGCTCAACAACATGTGTCGCGGGACCCAAGGCCAACACCGTATGAGCCATTGGACGAAGTATTTGTGGACACCCTAGGTAAACTAGTCCCATCTGTCAATGAAAAGCAGTACGCCGTAATAATCACTGACGCGAAAACTCGCATGCATTGGGTACTCACCAGCCAAACAAGAGACCAAATCGCCTCATCATTAGTGCAATGGGTTAAAATCATGCACCATATTTATGACAAACAAGTGCGAACTATCTTTAGAGACAGAGGATCCAAATTCCCTGAGACAAAAGTCTTTTGTGAACAACATGGAATACGTACCCATACGTCAGCTCCCTACACACCAGAACAGAATGGAGCATCAGAAGCTGCCAACAAAGTAGTTCTCAGAGTAACAAGGTCCATCCTTATAGATGCAAATATGCCTCCATGTTACTGGTCCTACGCGATGCAACATGCATGCTTCATTCTCAATAGGTTATACTGCTTACGATCAAAAAAGATCCCCATCATCGACTTCTTACAAAGCCTACGACAACTGCACATGGATAAAATTGATCTCAGGAATCTACCACAATTCGGCTGTCGAGCATACAAATTAATCAGTCCTAAACCAAGCAAATTTGAACCAAGGGCAGAAAAAGGGTGGTTCCTAGGCTTCGAAGTAAACACTTCCAAGAACTTCCTCATGCTCCATCCACACAAAACTCCAACCAAAGGATGGAAGTGGATTGTCAGTTTCACTCCACACGCAACATTTAATGAAGATGTTCTATTGGGAGATGAACTAGACCAAATAAATAAGGAAAGAGCCACAAACTACTGGAACAACAATCAACCAATCACACCCACATTAGGCACATACCAAAGTCCTTCATTGCCGCACAACAAACTGCCCAACCAAGATGCGTCAACATCAGATCCTAACAATCTGCCATTAAACGCATCACCGCCAGATCTGAGTCAATACCCAGGAAACATACCTCAATCTGAGCTAAATAACGACCCAATACCTGCAAATAAACCTCCGCCACCTAACAATACATTTATGACACTATCTTCTCTTGAAAATAATGACAAAACTTACGTTGATCAGCCTCCAACCACCCCTCCGGTGCCTCAATCAACCTGGCAGCATATGAGTCCCAATCCCTTGGCATTAATCAATCCGCAACTGGACCCATTGGAGTCAGATATAAACTCAAACCCTGACATAAGCAATCCAATCGAGCTCAACTCTCCTGAAAGTGATTCGGAACAATATCCAAACACAAAATCACCAGAAAATCAGGAAGCCCAGAAATACAATTGTATTATGACAGGTTGGGACCCAATACCATCAATAGCTGGGCACAAAAGGCCATATTCACCGGAGACTGGGTTAATACAACAGAAAGGTAGCTCAGAAATAATCAATGTAAACAATGGGGCAGGTATTGGAAAAGTTGACATATCAAATATCTCTTGCAACCAAACAGATAACGCACAAAGTTCCGAATCAGAACTACAACCAAATGATTTCATCATGACTGGTTGGGATCCAGTCAAATCCCAAGCTGGCCAAAAGAGAGCCTGCTTGCCAGAGGGAGACATGATGCGTACAAAACGTGGACGAGCAGTAAAACGAGTTGACTATTATTGCCTCCATCATGGAAAGTCAGCACTTGAATCAAGTGTCCCAAAGACCTGTGAAGAAGCGATGTCCAGCCCAGAGGCTCAAAAATGGAAAAAGGCTGCAAATGAGGAAATAAAATCACTCATTGACACAGGAACATTCGACATAATTAAACGCGAAGAATTACCAAAAGGTCGAAAGCCAATGAAATGCAAATGGTTCTTCAAAAAGAAGTACAATGCGGATGAAAGTGTTGATAAATGGAAGGCACAATGCACCGCAAAAGGATTTACTCAAAGACCCGGCATCAACTATCAGGAAACCTTCGCCCCTACCCCGAGGCCTGAAACAGGTAGGATTATGTTAGTAATAGCCCATTACCTTAAATGGTACAGATGTCAAGGTGATGTTCCAACAACCTTCCTCAATCCAGACCTCAAAATTGGTCTATACATGGAGTTACCAAAAAGATTTGAAGAGGGAAATCATGTCATCCGCCTAAGGAAAGGCCTTTACGGCCTCAAACAAGCAGCAGCCCTCTGGTACAATGACGCAAGAGCAACCCTAGCAACACTTGGCCTTCATCCAACAACATCAGACGTGTGCTTATATTCAAATGCGCAAAATGATCTATTTGTACTCCTATATGTAGATGACTTTCAAGTCATAGGACCAAACAATACAAAAATAGAATTATTAATGCGAGCATTAAACAAAAATATAACCTCAAATGCGTCAACACAAAACTTATTTCTTGGCATACACATCAAGGAAAATGAAAATAAACTCGAACTTTCTCAGGGCCAATACGTCCGCACCCTTCTAAATCGACATGGATTAGATGACTGTAAGCCAGCAAATTCACTAATAGAAAGGCTAATCGAACCCAACAGTTCTCAATGTTCAAGGCAATCACAGCTAGAGTACAATTCGATCATCGGAGTCTCCAATACCTAGCCAATAACACACGTCCTGACTTTGCCTTCGCTGTAAATCACCTTGCAAGATTCTTAAACAATCCATCCGTAGAGCACATCTCAGCTGCCCGCTGCATCCTTTGCTACATAGCCAAACATCCGGACAAAGGCATCACATTTACCAGAAACAACGAGAAACCAATCCTCGAGGCATACTCAGATGCAGATTTTGCAGCCGATCCCTCGACCAGTCGGTCGACATCCGGGACATTAATCAGGCTTGCATCTGGACCCATCTTCTGGAAATCACATTTGCAGCGAGAAGTAGTTCTCTCAACAACAGAAGCAGAGTATCTTGCAGCCACAGAGACCTGTCGACAACTGCAATGGATCAAATCTCTATTTGAAGAACTCAAACTCACAAAGCTCATAGAAGGAACGGAATGTACCAACCTGTACGTCGACAACCAATCAGCACTGTCTCTGATCAAAAACCATGATAACCATAAGCGATCCAAACACATAGCACTGAGGAACCACTACTGCATAAAACAGTAGAATAAAATGGTCGCATAAAAGTCACATATATTCCATCACTAGACCAACTAGCAGATCCACTAACAAAAGCCAAAACCCAAACACAAATCCACTGAGAACAGTCACTTCCGTGTCACAATTGCTTGAGCCAGCACATCGACAGAGGGAGTGTTGTAATCCTAGTCCGTGCTAACAATAACGTAGAGACGTGCATGGTCTAGGTCATGGATTAATATAGCCGCTGTGCCTACACAATGAGGTAAACTACGTAGTGGTTGTAGAGATCTGTTGAGGATCAGNTCAGACAATGCAGCTCAAGTCTTCAATAAACCGTCGCCTTCGAAGAGCTCTCTTGGGTGTTAAGTTACCATCCCCGGAGAATTATAACTCTTGGGTAGCAGAAGTGAAAGAGATCGCTGCCGAGTTGGAGAGCTTTGATGACTATCGTCCAAAGAGTACTGATGATCCGCAACTGAGAGAAAGAAAATTTCAGATCCTCCGAAACGAATGGATAAATCCTAATATTTCTGTCATTGATTTAGGTATTTCTTCTGTTGGGCTATCAATTCTGAAGAAAATCCCTGAGGGAGAGAAATTGTTTGACGATGTTGAGTTACAGAACTTGTGGGATCAAGGGTTAAGGAAAATAACTCTACATTTCTTCAGTTATACAACTCAATGTGGCAGGAACATCGGCTATTCCCAGCAAGTTTAGGATTGAAAATATCACTTTCGGAATGTCAAATAGACTCAAGAGGAGCACTTTGTTTTAGAAATAGGCTATGGATACCGGACTGGGAGCCATTACACACAGCACTAATACAAAGGATACATGATTCCCATATATCCGGTCACCCGGGACGAGACAATACTCTTGCTATTATTTCTCGGTCTTTTTACTGGCCTAACATGAGCACAATGGTCCGAAGATTTTGCAGGAATTGTAACGTTTGTGGCCGATCTCACGTTTGGCAATCAAGGAGACAAGGCTTACTATTGCCACTTCCTATACCAGAAAGATATCACAGTGAATTGTCGATAGACTTTATGACAGAACTACCAGCACGGAATGGCAAAGATCCTACTTTCCTCATGGTTATCACCGATAGGTTATTAAAAAGTGTAACTCTGGAAGCAATGAACTCAATGAGCGCGGAAGATTGTGCAGAACGTTTTCTCAATTGCCACTTCCAATTTCATGGATTTCCAAATGCTTTAACTTCAGATAGAGGATCCAACTGGGTAGGGGATTTCTGGCGACATCTTTGCAAAGAAACACGCATCAATCAGAGGCTTTCAACAGCATTCCATCCTGAAACTGACGGCGCCACAGAAAGAATGAACCAAGAAGTCCTAGCTTATCTCAGAGCATTTATTTCTTATTCGCAATTTGAATGGCCTTCTATGTTACCTACAGCTCAGCTGGCTCTCAATAATAGGAATAACTCTACATCTGGAGTCAGTCCTTTTTTCTTGGAACACGGGTACCACGCAGAGCCAGTACAACAAAAGCACGTTTCTGTTCATGGAGCTCTTACTAACCCAGCTAGACGAGCAGAAAATTTCTTGGTCAGAATTTGCGAAGCACAGGAATACGCGTCAGCAGCCATGGCATCGGCTCAGCAATTAATGGAAGAACAAGCAAACAAATCGCGCAACCCCTCGCCTCTGTTGCGCCTTGGGGACAAAGTTTGGCTTAACTTGAAGAATGTTCAATCACCACAACCAAAAAAGAAGCTGGCTTGGATGAACGCAAAGTATACAGTAACAAAAATAATTACGCCACATGTTGTTGAGTTAGATGTGCCATCTAAAATTTGGCCTCGTTTCCATGTCAACTTACTTCGAAGGGCTAGTAATGATCCGCTACCATCGCAACAGCAAGATGATTTGCAGCCCGCACCAATCCTGATAAATAAAGGCGAACTAGAACCAGAACCTGAACAATTTGTGGAGCGTATTCTAAGAGCTGATAAAATCCGCCGTGGAGGGGGAATGGTAAGACAACTTTTAGTGAAATGGAAAGGATTTGCCGAACCTACCTGGGAGGATAGAGCCGATTTAGAGGACGTCGAGGCATTAGACATTTTTGAAGCCAAATTCGGTAAAGGAGATGGCGTAGGGGAGAATGAAGGCGCACGTCAAGGTAAAAGAAAAAAAAATGAAGATTATTTGAAGAGGGAGAGTAATGTTACGGGTTTACCCGCCATTGGTTGTCTGGGCTGACCTGCGTGCCCAGCCTTGCATAAAATGAAGACTACGCGAAAAGGCTGGGCCTTTCGCACAGAACAGGGTCTTTGGATAATGCTTATGTAAGGTGATTGTCAGGGCACACTTTATGCTCGCGCGATCCAGTGTAGTTATCTCTCCTATAGAAAAAGATTAATTATTTTATGGTATAGTTTACGTGCGCTGACCATCTGCTTTAACTGTTCACACTGATACCCTGTGAGTAGAACTTCAAAGGGGTTGATGAACTTTACGGAAACCGGCTGGGTTTGGCCTATTTCAGCAGGAGTTGCGGCCGCAGTATGCATGGTTTTGAGGTTGGCCGTAGCCTTGATACAGCCAGCTTCTGCTTGTTACCGTAGGCGAGCATCTGCGTTAATCTTGCGGGTAGCAGTTACTTGATTCTTGGTCTTGGGAGGACCAGAGGGCTTAGGCCGGAGGTCACAGCTAACATTGTCCGCAGGATGGGACCCATGACAGTGGATGCATCTGTTGGGACTATATGTTGGCCCGTGGCGTCCCATTGATTGGCATGATCTTTTTTGGAGTGTCTGGAGGATCTGCAAAGGCGGCATCTGAGGTCGGAGGCACATGTGCGTGTATTGTGCCAGAGTGTTTAGGTTATGAGTTGAATGGGAGCATAGTTACTGGTTAATTTTCACAGATTCTGTTTCAGGATATTGTAGAGTTGGTAAGTTACTTGTTGGCAGGTATCAGATACTTATTCTTTGATACTATTCACGAGGTAGAACACAGACTACTTATATACTCTAATATGACCCTTGTCATTTTCTACGTTCTCTCTCCCCACTTACTGCCAACAGCGCGCCTAGGTAAAACTCTGCAGCTCATGAGTCCATCTCCCATGAAAGGCTTCCCCCGTTCCGGAGGCTGGCGCGCGCGGTCCCAGCGCGCGTCGCTGAAATGCCTCAATCACTTACATGTAATATCCCAGCTGAGCAATCCTGAACCCAGCTGTTCAGGACCGACAGCAGACCTGTCCATGGCTTGCGCTCGTGGTTCGTACATACACCGCGGCGTCGCCCCAATCATTTCCATACAGTGTCTCAATTCCGCAGTCCTTAGTCCATTACTCAGGAGCGGAAGCATTTGCATAGTTCCAGTAGCGCTCGAAGTCTGCATATACCTCTGAGCGCTATCCCGTAATTACCCGGCGATACCTTACCGCACATGGCTAGTGCATGTGGTCAATAGACTCATCACAATGCTACCCCAACCATTGCCCTGCAACGACTCAGTTTGGCGCTCTTAAGTCTCCGACTCAGGGGCGACAGTAGTTGCATCTGTAGTCAGTACACGACGTGCATATGCACCTGTCGGCGACGAGACGGTCATCGAGTGGCGATATCACAACATAGAGCCAGCACTGGGTGCACTGGATAGCCATCTGATGTTGTATGGTTAAAGATCGAGAGGGATTTCGGGCGGTTGGAGAGGAAGAAAAAGGTGGTATTCGAGCACAGGACCAGGTGAACGGGGTTTAGATGTAAAGCTGTGGAGTTGACGAGAGGAGTGATGAATATAGCCTTCAGAGATATTCAGTTAATACAATAAACTATAATATTGGAGAGACTACTGTAATAGGACTTACCTTCAGAGATATTCAGTTAATACAATGAACTGAGGATCTCTGGAGGTAGGAGAGACTACATCTATATACAGGAATCAAACTTGGTATGACTAAAGTTGGGGAATTGTTGAGGTACGTGCCAATGTCTCAACTTGGCAGCATTATCCAAATGACGTTTTAGCCTTGTGTTTTAGTGAACCCCCGAGACTAAAACAAGAAACAGATGTGACTACATTAAACATGGAATCTGGTAACAAGTGAATTAAGAGATACATGTAGTAGTGCACAGACAGAGATCCTGCACTGATACTGATGCAGAACTGTTTTATTACAACATCTGACGCTCGGGCAAAATTCTTGTCTGCGTGCGGCAGCCAAGGAAGATGGTTTGTGGCAGGCGCTGATGTGATTCTGGGAAACTCACGATCTATGTCGTTGATGAGGATGTTGAATTAGCATCAATTTTGCGAGAAGCCGCAATAGCTACAAGTACCGCTCCAGCTGCCGTGGCTAGGGCATCCTTCAACGCCTCAGCTGTGACGGGCTTAAGGCAGTACTTCCATTCTTCGTTGATGTGTTCCAGGGCTCTATATGCCTGGGGAACATTTTTTATGCAGTAGGAAGTCCATGGTGTTGCTTTCTCAACTGGTGCGTCCCCAGAGAAACTAACGGACTTTATCTTTTCTATGAGATTTTCTGAGTCTCTGTCTGAGGCAGAGAGCAAAACCAGTCTTTGTTGACTGCATATTTGTAAGAATCTGACCCTAATTGCCAAGCTTAGTTTTCAGGTGGGATTGTATTGTGTATGCTGAGTGATCTCGGAGTGTATTTTCTTTCGGGATGCAGATAAATAACCGATCATTGGTGCGGGTGAGCTTGGGCTGAAGCCGCGCTTAAGCAGGTGTTTGGAGGGTTGGAGTGTGGCAACCGGCGAATTGCTTATTGGATGCCCTTGAAGCTGCATTTGCGTAGGTCTGCGCAGTTTTTGGAGCATTGCGGCTGGGCAGGGCGGCGTTCTTGGTGATGGTCACAGGCTTATCACAGAGGTAAGCATCGAAATGCCGTGCTGCGACTTTAGCTAAATCATTGCAAAGGCTTTTGAATGCTTCAGCTTGCTTGGCAGGTAGTGTAGCGTAGTTGGGTGCGCTGCTATGCTTGTTGGTTAGTGCAGAAATACCTCCAAAAAGGGTCTTTACTTCTTTTGCTCGGGCTGTCAAAGAGTTTACGCTCTTGGTCAGAGTGTCTTGCTGTTGTGAATACCTCGGTCAGCTCCAATCAAGCCTCATCGGGCTTCCACCATCGCGGCACTCCGACACTCGGCCGCAGTAAGCTAGGTGAGATTAGGGCACTGATAGCACAGCTAAGTACCTAATCACCCTGGCAACATCCCTACGTCCGAGCGTTGCCTGGTGGGCCAATGCATTTAGACTGAGGTGCTCATCACTCTGATGGCTACCAAGTGGCAACAGCATACAATGTGACGGCGGTGTGTAGCTCTGCAATCCCGGAAGTTCCACACTAGCAACCAGTGTCAATAGTATGTTATGACAGGAGATATTGTCAGGGGCTATGGAAGTGGTTACTGTGACAGAAGTAGGAAGCACCTGTGGTGAGTGCGTGATCAGGACTGGGGTACTGAATGTATATATAAGGAAGCAATACTTCCGCAGTTAGATAGAGAATCAACCATCTCACTACTGTCCATTCTAACACATCTTCTCACTACAGCCACATCAATTATATCCGCGCATCCATAATCATCTGCATCCATTTCAGGTATTCATCTGTCCCCTCATGACCTCGTTATTATAACACTTGCATCAGGCCCGCGGGAGCTGGCTCTCAAAATGGGTCGTCTACGGGGTCGTTGTATTCAATTTGATTGTCGTAATTAATTGGATCGATCTCCATGTCAAGCTCCTGGCTGCTCCCGGGTGTGTCCCAATCTCTAAGAGCTGGATTATAGAAGGGAATGGCTTCTACCGCCTGAGATTGGTTAAGACACTCCACAGTCGGGAGGGCTACTCTCGCGCGCGCTGAGCGTTGGATGCAGCTTGATTCTGATATCAGTTTGGCTACAGTTGTCGGTTTTTGACGCGACTTGTGAGGGGTGGTTAGGGAGGGTTTGATGTTTTTGTGGTTGTTTCGGATCAGAGCCAGAACAGAAGGGTCTTTACAGTACAATCTACAAATGAGAATATGCTGTGTTAGATGCGTGAAGCTTGCAAAATGTGCAATGACAAATGTTACAGCTCGATTTTACAAGTGATAGGTTTATGGTATCATGTGATGTGAACTCTGGTTGAGTAAACGTCGGTCCCAGAAGCAAGCTGGCAAATTTTTCAGCCCAGCTAGGCTGCATGCCTTTTTCTCTCCTTGTCTTTTCTTTAAGTTATTATGCATAGCTTTAGGTCCAAATACAAAGCAATTACTCTTCTATCTTTCAAGGGAGCCTTATAGTGTCAACCTGAGGTCAGTCGTAATAACAAGCATACTTGTGTGAAAAATATCATGCATATTTTTAAACTCAAAGGGAAGCTGAAATTTATATGCATGAGAATTAATAATTTTAATAACTTTGAATGGTCCTATAAGTTTACAATCTAGCTTCGAGATTGGTCAGGAAGTCGTGATATTGCGGACTGTTGGAATAAGATATATCTTGGAATGTCAAGGATAACTCATTTGTAAGTCCGGCTTATTAGGTTATCAAATTCACCTTCCTATATCATTGTCATCAGCACATTCCTCACAGAAAGTTTAACGCACATTGGCATTTATTTGACACTAGCATTCCAGCAGATGACTGTGTCTCAAATGCAGGTTAAAGGTTTCTCGGATCTATTACCGACACACATGTATTTAGCTTTATATTTCTGTCACATATATCTGTATGTATATAGATTTACATCTACAGGGATCATAACTTATTATCCATGGAGATTGATAAATACTAGTCAAAAACCACAGTTGATAAGATATGCGTACACGCAATCTCACTCTTATTAGCTCAGTTTACTCAGAACCATACATCTCAATACACTTGTTGCCAGTCAATTCTTCCTTCTACAACTTCATACCAGACTTACTGTATTGGTCTAACCGCTGACACTGATTCTGCTATAACCTCCATTTTCGCTCAAGCTCATAACTTTAACACTTTGACCCTAACCATCACGCTCGAATTTGCCCCAAAGCTCACTTGAATCAGGATTTGAGAAGGTACAAAGATAATAGAATTTCCGATCAGGAGAAAGAAAATGGGGCAGAATCATTAGAGAAAAAACAGGTTTCCATTAATGACAGAGAAGAAAGGACACAAATTTTGTCTCTTTCAGTACCCCACAGCGATCATCTTCTGCTCTCCTGCAATTTTTTTGGAAACAAATTCAGCTTCTCCACTTAGGCATTCCTTGACTGTGGTGCGACTGACAAATTTTACGATTTTAACTCAGCAAAAAGACAAAATCTCCCACTGAAAATTCTTCCACAGCCTTGTCAACTATATCTCGTGGATGGTTTGCCTGCAGCTAAAATAATCCATTCAACTACTATTAAATTAAACATCAAAGGCCATGAGGAATATTAACCTTTTTTATCACAAATTTGGGAAAATACGAGCTGATCCTAGGACAAAATTGGTTCAGGAGACATAACCCATTGATTAATTGGTCAACAGATTGTGTTTCTTTTAGTTCAGATTATTGCAAAGAAAACTGCCTCCCAGCCGGTATTAAGCAAATTAATGGATCAAGTGTTAAATTTAGAGCTCACAATCCACCATCCAAATGCGACATAATCAAAAGTTGGCGCCCGAGGAAAGTTGGAGCTGCAGCTTTTCATGCCCTCTCAAAGTTAAACGGTGTCAAGATATTTTCTCTATCTCTAAACAAAGTTGATAGCAGGTTAAAAGAAATGGGGAACAAGCCTGCTGGCTCAGCGCCAATGACTCCTCCAACTTCCCCACCTAATCAAAAAATGTTTCTGGAGAAATATCTGTCAAGTAAAATTCTAAAAGAGAAGTCTAACTCTTGCTCCAAAGCTGCGGAGTTAAATTTAGCAGGATTTTTGCTTGAAGATATTCAGATTGCCCTCCAGACAAAAGAACGACCCAATCCTGCAAGCTAACTTCCACTTCACTACCACCACCATCTACCTGTCTTTAGTCACAAAGGTGCTGATTCTCTTCCTCCACATTGTGACTGTGACCACAAAATTGATCTTAAGCCAGGCACAGTGCCCCCCCATGGTCCTCTATATAATATGTCTATTGATGAACTTAAAGTGCTACGCAAATATCTTGATGAACAACTAGATAAGGGTTTCATTCGTACTAGCAAGTCACCAGCAGCAGCACCAGTACTCTTTGCCAAGAAACCTGGAGGTGGTTTAATATTTTGCGTTGATTACCGTGGATTAAACGCTATAACCATTAAAAATAGATATTCCTTCCCCTTAATACAAGAAACCCTTTGTTATGACTAGGCATCCTTGAGGCAAGTTCAAGGATAAGGTTCTAAGGAAAAGGTTCAAGGACAAGGGTTAAGGAGAAGGTTCTCGGGAAACGGATCTCGGGGAAGGTTCAATAACTAAGTTTCCGGGAAACTCGGAAAGCTAGAGTTAGAGGGGCTGGAGTCATAACCTAATGATCCAAAGCCTCAGTTGAAATTCATTACGTAGTCTAGTGTACTTAAGGAAGCTGGAGTTACCACGAAGTAGTTCTCCAGCTTCTCAATCTTATATCTCCATAGTCTGAAAATCGCACTCGTCTTTCTACTCGTCTTGATCTCTCGTCCTCCAGTCCCAGCTTCTAGTTCTTCAGTTTTGACCTCCTCGTATCTCGCCAGCTCATTCGACCACCCATCTCCAATCTTAGCAGACGGGGATCTTATCATCATCTGACCCTCGCCGTAACACCTGGAGAGACAACAGAGCCATCGATGCTTCAGACAGACCGACATCCCTAAGGTCAATGATGTCATCACTTCGCACTGTCGCTGCAAACAATCATAGGCAAATCAACACCTATGAACCCATCCACAGCGCTTCCGCAGCCAATCCAAAATCATCACCAAATCCCGACGCCAAGTGCAAGAGATGTAAGCATAAACATACTAATAAAAAATGCTTCAAGCAACATCCAGAACTTGCAACTGGTCAGAAAGGGCAGAAATGGAAGGAGAATATCCAAAAATATGGTGAAAGATTGGGAAAAGGGAAGGCAATTGTTGAGGCCAGCGACAGTGAAGATGAGGAGTATTATAGGAGTCAAATGGAAGCGCTGCTCAGCGAGCCCTGTGACGAAAAATTATCAAGCGGAGTAGCTGCATCAGCATCCAGATACAATAAACTACCTATAATCTATGACACGGGTGCTTCGCACCACTTTTTGCCTGATAGATCCGTGTTTGCTGAAATATACAATCGACAAAATCCCTTTCGATTTGACCAAGCCGTAGGCAGATCATCGCTAACTGAACAAGGAAGCGCAACTATAAAGATCGGGCAACAACAATTGATTTTAAATGACTGCCTATACTCACCCAGATCGGCCTCTGGTATTGTCTCCGCAGGCAGACTACAAAGAATAGCAGGGGTGTTCCCTGACTATGCCAAAATGCTCCTAGTAAAACATAATCATGAACAGAGAGACGTGCCCATTGCCCAACTAATTCTCCACAACAACGTCTACTACATTCATCCCCTGTTACATGACAAGCGCATGTTACATGACAAGCGCATCAAAGATAAATCCATTGTAGCACCTGGGGTAGCGATGATTCAGAAGACCAGCAATGCGCAACGCTGGCATCAAAGACTAGGACACATTGCACAAATCATTCTCAAGAAGACAAAAGATCACTCTTTAGGACTTGAAGGCATTGACACAAGTGATCTTAAAATATGCGAAACATGCCATCTAAGCAAGGCTCAACAACATGTGTCGCGGGACCCAAGGCCAACACCGTATGAGCCATTGGACGAAGTATTTGTGGACACCCTAGGTAAACTAGTCCCATCTGTCAATGAAAAGCAGTACGCCGTAATAATCACTGACGCGAAAACTCGCATGCATTGGGTACTCACCAGCCAAACAAAGACCAAATCGCCTCATCATTAGTGCAATGGGTTAAAATCATGCACCATATTTATGACAAACAAGTGCGAACTATCTTTAGAGACAGAGGATCCAAATTCCCTGAGACAAAAGTCTTTTGTGAACAACATGGAATACGTACCCATACGTCAGCTCCCTACACACCAGAACAGAATGGAGCATCAGAAGCTGCCAACAAAGTAGTTCTCAGAGTAACAAGGTCCATCCTTATAGATGCAAATATGCCTCCATGTTACTGGTCCTACGCGATGCAACATGCATGCTTCATTCTCAATAGGTTATACTGCTTACGATCAAAAAAGATCCCCATCATCGACTTCTTACAAAGCCTACGACAACTGCACATGGATAAAATTGATCTCAGGAATCTACCACAATTCGGCTGTCGAGCATACAAATTAATCAGTCCTAAACCAAGCAAATTTGAACCAAGGGCAGAAAAAGGGTGGTTCCTAGGCTTCGAAGTAAACACTTCCAAGAACTTCCTCATGCTCCATCCACACAAAACTCCAACCAAAGGATGGAAGTGGATTGTCAGTTTCACTCCACACGCAACATTTAATGAAGATGTTCTATTGGGAGATGAACTAGACCAAATAAATAAGGAAAGAGCCACAAACTACTGGAACAACAATCAACCAATCACACCCACATTAGGCACATACCAAAGTCCTTCATTGCCGCACAACAAACTGCCCAACCAAGATGCGTCAACATCAGATCCTAACAATCTGCCATTAAACGCATCACCGCCAGATCTGAGTCAATACCCAGGAAACATACCTCAATCTGAGCTAAATAACGACCCAATACCTGCAAATAAACCTCCGCCACCTAACAATACATTTATGACACTATCTTCTCTTGAAAATAATGACAAAACTTACGTTGATCAGCCTCCAACCACCCCTCCGGTGCCTCAATCAACCTGGCAGCATATGAGTCCCAATCCCTTGGCATTAATCAATCCGCAACTGGACCCATTGGAGTCAGATATAAACTCAAACCCTGACATAAGCAATCCAATCGAGCTCAACTCTCCTGAAAGTGATTCGGAACAATATCCAAACACAAAATCACCAGAAAATCAGGAAGCCAGAAATACAATTGTATTATGACAGGTTGGGACCCAATACCATCAATAGCTGGGCACAAAAGGCCATATTCACCGGAGACTGGGTTAATACAACAGAAAGGTAGCTCAGAAATAATCAATGTAAACAATGGGGCAGGTATTGGAAAAGTTGACATATCAAATATCTCTTGCAACCAAACAGATAACGCACAAAGTTCCGAATCAGAACTACAACCAAATGATTTCATCATGACTGGTTGGGATCCAGTCAAATCCCAAGCTGGCCAAAAGAGAGCCTGCTTGCCAGAGGGAGACATGATGCGTACAAAACGTGGACGAGCAGTAAAACGAGTTGACTATTATTGCCTCCATCATGGAAAGTCAGCACTTGAATCAAGTGTCCCAAAGACCTGTGAAGAAGCGATGTCCAGCCCAGAGGCTCAAAAATGGAAAAAGGCTGCAAATGAGGAAATAAAATCACTCATTGACACAGGAACATTCGACATAATTAAACGCGAAGAATTACCAAAAGGTCGAAAGCCAATGAAATGCAAATGGTTCTTCAAAAAGAAGTACAATGCGGATGAAAGTGTTGATAAATGGAAGGCACAATGCACCGCAAAAGGATTTACTCAAAGACCCGGCATCAACTATCAGGAAACCTTCGCCCCTACCCCGAGGCCTGAAACAGGTAGGATTATGTTAGTAATAGCCCATTACCTTAAATGGTACAGATGTCAAGGTGATGTTCCAACAACCTTCCTCAATCCAGACCTCAAAATTGGTCTATACATGGAGTTACCAAAAAGATTTGAAGAGGGAAATCATGTCATCCGCCTAAGGAAAGGCCTTTACGGCCTCAAACAAGCAGCAGCCCTCTGGTACAATGACGCAAGAGCAACCCTAGCAACACTTGGCCTTCATCCAACAACATCAGACGTGTGCTTATATTCAAATGCGCAAAATGATCTATTTGTACTCCTATATGTAGATGACTTTCAAGTCATAGGACCAAACAATACAAAAATAGAATTATTAATGCGAGCATTAAACAAAAAATATAACCTCAAATGCGTCAACACAAACTTATTTCTTGGCATACACATCAAGGAAAATGAAAATAAACTCGAACTTTCTCAGGGCCAATACGTCCGCACCCTTCTAAATCGACATGGATTAGATGACTGTAAGCCAGCAAATTCACTAATAGAAAGGCTAATCGAACCCAACAGTTCTCAATGTTCAAGGCAATCACAGCTAGAGTACAATTCGATCATCGGAGGTCTCCAATACCTAGCCAATAACACACGTCCTGACTTTGCCTTCGCTGTAAATCACCTTGCAAGATTCTTAAACAATCCATCCGTAGAGCACATCTCAGCTGCCCGCTGCATCCTTTGCTACATAGCCAAACATCCGGACAAAGGCATCACATTTACCAGAAACAACGAGAAACCAATCCTCGAGGCATACTCAGATGCAGATTTTGCAGCCGATCCCTCGACCAGTCGGTCGACATCCGGGACATTAATCAGGCTTGCATCTGGACCCATCTTCTGGAAATCACATTTGCAGCGAGAAGTAGTTCTCTCAACAACAGAAGCAGAGTATCTTGCAGCCACAGAGACCTGTCGACAACTGCAATGGATCAAATCTCTATTTGAAGAACTCAAACTCACAAAGCTCATAGAAGGAACGGAATGTACCAACCTGTACGTCGACAACCAATCAGCACTGTCTCTGATCAAAAACCATGATAACCATAAGCGATCCAAACACATAGCACTGAGGAACCACTACTGCATAAAACAGTATAAAAATGGTCGCATAAAAGTCACATATATTCCATCACTAGACCAACTAGCAGATCCACTAACAAAAGCCAAAACCCAAACACAAATCCACTGAGAAACAGTCACTTCCGTGTCACAATTGCTTTGAGCCAGCACATCGACAGAGGGAGTGTTGTAATCCTAGTCCGTGCTAACATAACGTAGAGACGTGCATGGTCTAGGTCATGGATTAATATAGCCGCTGTGCCTACACAATTGAGGTAAACTACGTAGTGGTTGTAGAGATCTGTTGAGGATCAGGATGTTGAGAAGTGATAGCAGTGCACGGACCAGCTTCTCATGTATTTAGACAGGTGGTCAGGCACTGCCACCAAAAGTGTCCAACATAGATCACACACTTTATCCATTATACTTTAGCAAATAATAATCCCTTCTAAAGTCTACAACTCAGTTCTCGAGCATTATATCACAACTGTCTCTAAGTCTATCCCAAGAATATCTCCAGTGCTCATCATTCACAACACAAGGATGGCCTTTAAATCTTTGCCAATAGATAGAATCCTTTCTATCTTAGCGAAGGATACGTGTCCGACATCAAAATGGGACGACGCAAGACAAAATGATGGAGTTCGGAGTCCCTCAAGGCTCGCCACTGTCACCGCTCCTGTTCTTACTGTACATTGCCATTCTCCTCCAAGACGGCAATAGCAGAACCCGATTTGGATATGCGGACAACATAGCCATTTTAGGTATAGGAAGCACTGCGGCTCAAGCAGTAGAAACACTTCAACACGACGTCAACAAGTTTGTCTTGCTAGCTAATTAGCACAAGATAGACTTCGATCCAGCTAAGTCGGAACTCCTTGTGATAGGAGGAGGACCAAGGAATAGAGTAGACACCACGGAACTCGGCATTCAGATCAAGGGACAAAGCATTCAACTATCCTTATGTGTGAAATGGCTTGGAGTATGGCTAGACTCCCAACATTCCTTTAAGCAGCATGTTCAAGAATGTTGCGGGAAAGCCCAACGTATAACCCAGTTTATACGTCACATTAACATGGTCCAACGTGGGATCGACCCGAGCCCAATAATCAAGGTGGTGCAGTCGTGTGTCCTAAGCATGGCACTATATGGAGCAGAGGCAAGGTGGCCGGGGCTGACCAGGATCACTACTAAGCGTGACAAGAAAGTGGGTACTGGGGCTGGATGGCATATCAATCTACTGGACAGCACAATCTTAAAAGCAGTTCGAGCAGCGCTACCAGCATGGCGTACCACGCCAAATATGGCTCTGTATCAAGAGTCAGGCGTCCCTCTAGCAAAGTTTCTGCTACAGAAAAGTCAACACCAGGCCGCTGCACGGATACAACAGCTCGACGTTTGGCACCTGCTAGTATTCAGATCTAGAGAAAGACCCAAGGAAACAATAAGTCGTCTAGGCCTGTGAACAGGCCAAAGAAACCGAGCGATCTCTGTGCAAGATTGTTACCTCACGAGGCTCCAAATAAGTTCTAGGAGCGTGCCGACAGCCGACGGTCCGGGTAGATTTTATTACCCAAGAGGTGAGCCCACAAGTCAATCCACTTGTAAGGATTCCTCTTCCCATCCTTATTTCAGTTCATAATTTTAGCATTCCTTCTATGTTATTATGACAACAGATTAGTTCTTGGCACTTGTTATTTTGTTGGTACTAGTTTAGGGCCTATGTTATGATGAGCTAGTGGAAGGAAGCCAGTATATGTAGGACGGCTTGGTCTATAGCTTCAGAGTTCCTCACGCTTAGTTTTCTGTCATACCGAACACCTCCAGATCATCTCCGGTCGCCTTTAGTACCATTAGTCAACACCAGTATTCGCTCGAACCTTTAGTCTCTCTAGATAATTATACTACCAAATTCAACCCTTAAGTTTCTCTATGTGATCTCAAGTAGACCTTCAGTCATCTCTCGCAGTCTATCTAACCTCTATTCCACTACAATTACGCTTCAGTCCGTACGCCTTTTCTCCAATCTGACACCACTGGAAGCGACAAGAAAACGGAAGCAGATCATGCCAAGCAATGGATAGCCAGTCTGTCGGCGGTGACAGTTTGTGCTTATTCGGACGGCTGTTCATGCGGCCCCGCCAAATCTGCTTGGGGATACACCTTATACAGAGCAGGCCAAATGATAGGGTCAGGATCAGGTCTCATGCCCGGAGCAGAGGTTTACAACGCAGAGCTGTTAGGAGCCATGGAAGAAGCCATAAATAAGGCAAACAGAGGCCCGGTAAAGGTACTTCTGGATAACGCTAATGCCGTGCGAGCTCTACGAAGCGGCCGAACAAGATTGTCTCAGTCTGTGGTTGACAAATTTACGAGTCAGACAGGCCAGTTTCTATCAGTCGAAGTCCGTTGGATACCGGGACATTCTGGGATAACCGGGAACGAGCAGGCAGACAAACTGGCCAAGGCAGCCCTGACAGACTTCTTAGACTTGAGGGATGAGCAGATATATACCTTTGCAGCGCTGAACCGGCGCGTCCGAGAGCAGGCCGAGGAAGCTGTAGAATCCTGGTTGCTTCAAAATAGACCAAGACTTTACGAAGAATTAGACCTTCTAATGAGACGAAAATGACCACCCGAGCTTGGATTGCCGAGATGGACATATCACCGTCTGATAGCAGCAAGGAAAGGACACGGAGATTTCAAGGGTTACCACGACAGATTCGAGCATGAAAATATAGACTGTGGATGCGTCTACAGAAGGGAAAGACGTCCTTGGCAATTTGCAGAGTGCCGAACGGCTCCGCGATAATGGAGAATATCCAGACATGAATCACCATCAAGAAGCCGAGTTATGTTGGCAGAAAAGGGATAGGAGGAATTCTGTAAGTACATAACCATAACGAGATGCTACGCAAGGCAATCTTCACACTAAGAGGGCAAAACCTTTCCGAGGTACTGGATTATCTTTAGTAGTTGAATATGAAAGTGGGCAAGGCGCAGGGCATTTATTGTCTAGGAAATTTTTCTTTAATTCTTCTTTTCCTGTAATCAATCGCCCTAGAAAGCTGGATAGATAGGTAGTAGTGAGTCTTTAGGGATCACACACCCGTATCATGCCTCTTGGCTGTAGGGCTTGTTGAAAGGTTAAGGATCGTGAGAGCGGAATGCTGGAGCGATGGAGGAGAGTGAAGAGTTATCGCCGAACAAAGAGGCAGGTGAATAGAGATTTATGGAATAAATCTTGGTAGGTTGACACGAAGTAGGTATGAATATGACCTTCAGAGATATTCAGTAAACGTAATGAACTTTAATTAGAAAAACTACAGTATGGAATCTTACCTTCAGAGATATTCAGTAAACGTAATGAACTGAAGATTTCTGAAGGATAAGGCCACTAGATATATACAGGAATTAGCCCTAGTGGGACGAATGCAGAAAATAACCAGGATAAGCGCCCTAATTCCACTATGGCAACATTATCAAGGTGTGGGTGTGTCTTTAATACCAGTAGGCCCCCAAGCTAACTAAGTGTAAGACAGACCTTGCATGTTCGTCAACAGATTGAAATGAAAACGAGACAGTGCATGGCCAGGGTTACAGGTGCAGGACTGTTAATAATTACAACAGGGCTTTTGCCTGATACGAAATTCATACATACAGACATGTCAGGGGAAGGTCATGAAGTAGATTGACGAGATCTAATCTGTTGATTGAGATTGTCTACAAAGAAGAAAGGAAACTCCTATTGAGTCCTGTAAAAATATATTTATTTATGTTGAAATAGATAGTTTCAGACCAAGTCTTTAGTATCACATGAAGGTATACATTAGTAAGCTAGGCGAGCATCGCGAGTCAGTAAGCTTCACGATGATTAGAGACCATCCTTTTTGTAATCTAGTTACTACACAACAATCGATCTGCTGCACTAATGTTTAACAACTTATTTATTTATTTATAATACTTAACGTCGTGCCCGCGCACAGCATGTGAGCTCCTCACGTGCCGGTTAGCTCAGTCTAAATAAAACTACCCAATGTGTTGGCGCCTACACAAACCCAACATAGCAAATGAAAGCCAGGATCTTATCATCCTGCGCTTGAAGATTAAATTATACATGTTTACCGGTCACCCTTCAACTCTCATGTATTCAGATTGTATTGAATGAAGAAAAGATTAAATAAACAATATGGAAGGGGGAACTTGGTTAAATTACATGATTCCCTTTCGGTCAGACTTGTTGTGCTTTTCCAAAGAAATTTGTGACCCGCACCCAGCTATTAAATGCGTGAACTCCCTCCGCGGAAGCGAGAGCCCAAGATATGCTGGGTCTAGGATTCTATGCTCTGTGGAGCTGTGCCTGGTACCGCCCAAGGTGGCAATAGAAAAAGTGGTCGGGGGACTTTTCTTCTCTGCCTGTAAAAAATATTTATTTATTTATTTCTTATTTATTTTTGAATTTTTTTGAATTTGATTTCATTGTCCTGATTTGGCGCCCTATGGGCCCATGCAGGTGGCTATAAATCTATCTATATATTTACATGAGGGGGAAACCATTACGATAAAACCCCCTCCCCCTATTAAAATTTTATATCATCTATAGTCCTTCGTTACCTATAGGAAGTGCAATGGGCCTTAAGTCCGAGACAGGACTAGCTAAAATTGTATTGGACCTCGCCATCCTTTCCCTGCCCTCGCGGGCTGAAAAGAGTTGGCTGTGGTCTTGAACTTGACCCCGATGGCGCAAATAGATTTTCTTGTGGCGCTAGGACCAGGGGCTGTTTGCGCGGGCGTCCTGGCCCTCTCTTGCCGCCCTCAGGCTTTTGATGGGTCACGAGTGTGAACCCTTGGTCGGTTGCTGTATTGGCCGTAGATTGATTTGTTGCCGTTGGTCTTATTTCTTCCCTTCTTAAATCTGCCGTTCGTTCCAAAAGTCCCCACCTTGCCCTTTGAACACTAGCCTTATATAACGCGAAGTTTTGACACGACTTTTTCTGCCACGACATATGCGACTTGCCACAGTTGCAGCAAAGTACAGATTTCTTCGGGCAGTCCCTGGTCTGATGAGTGCCCGCACACTCACCACATCTCCTTGCCATGTTGCAGGAAGCTTGGGTATGCCCCCATTTGCTGCAGTTGAAGTACTGCTTGATTTGTGCTCGGGATGACCAGAGCTGGGCCGTGTAGAGCATTGAATCCATCACAATGCCGTTTCTAACCACTTCGCGTTGAAGAGCCTCCGTCGGTAGGCTCGCGATAACTGAACCTCGAGAATGGCCGTTATTCTTCATCCATTGGCGCTCTTTGCCGTCGTTAAGCCACCTCACCCTATTGATTTGGATTCCAGGGATCCGGGCTCTTGTCTCCATTGTCATCTTGTTAATGGCCATGCTATTATTTGCGTTTTTCCCTCCATTAATTATTGTCCCCAATGGGACTCCCAGAATTTCAACAGGGTAATCCTGCTTTAGGACGCAGAACTCCTTTGGTTGTGCCATCCTCAAGGCAGCGTCTCGCTGGGAGACAGACTGCACAAACACCTCAGTATCGTTACTCCTCAGCTGCCTTACAGCATATGCCCCCTCGATGTGTTTTTTCGCCTTGTTGAGCAGCTCAGCTGGCTGCATGTTTTCTGACCCTTCCACTCGTATTCTTACGGCCGCTTTTGTTGCTGGAGGTGCAACGACTGAGGCGTATGTTGGTCGCCCTCCCATTCCTTGTGTCGACGGAGGAGCCATCTTGCGCACTGGCTCCTCGAGGCTCTTCTTTACTGCCTTTTCTAAGGCTAGCATTCGTTCTTCCATAGGGTTAGCCGTCAGCTTCGATCGGAACATCTTAGCGTGGGCTACGAAAGCGTCAAGTACCTCATCTATTTCGACCATTGGTGTCGCAGATTTGTCAGTTCCTGCGATAACCAGCCTGTCTCTAACCTTGTTTAAATAGTAAGCCACTGTTTTAAGCTTCTCCAATTTCATGCCAGTAGATGTCGCGAGAGATTCTACTAGCATTATTGCGGCTGTTCCGCTATCCGTTGGTGGTGGTGGTGGTGCCGTGAAAATTTTTCCAGCCGTGAAATCCACCTTTCTGGCTCCCCAACTAGCCATGCCAAAGCGCAACGAAAAAAATTCGAGAAATCAGGTTAGATGGGTCAATTAAGATGAATACAATAATTATTACGATGAAATAGCGTTTGTGGAACGTGGTGCCGCTTTTCGTGAAAAATGATGTTTTTTCTTATTTATTTATTTATTTATTTATTTATTTATTTATTTATTTATTTATTTATTTATTTATTTATTTATTTATTTATTTATTTATTTATTTATTTATTTATTTATTTATTTATTTATTTATTTATTTATTTATTTATTTATTTATTTATTTATTTATTTATTTATTTATTTATTTATTTATTTATTTATTTATTTATTTATTTATTTATTTATTTATTTATTTATTTATTTATTTATTTATTTATTTATTTATTTATTTATTTATTTATTTATTTATTTATTTATTTCCATCCATCCATTGATCTAGTTTAACGTCCTATGCGGTATCTATATACAGAACCATGAAGACGGTATGCCATGTTAGGAAGGGAAAAAGCTTTCAACAAACAAAACCCGATGTCCCGCCACTCTGAACCGACCCGGCTTAATGCTGAGGACGTTCCTTTCAACCATAATTTTATAAACTTTCCTCAGAATTCGTTAACTCCCCCTTCAATCAGACTAACGTTATGAGAAATTGAAAAGAGAAGGCACCTCCTCACTCGGCGTTGGTCTTCGAAGTGCTCGAAGAGTTGGCCCCGATGGTGGTGCTGCTGTCGAGGCGATGATTGGTGCCACTGGGGCTTCGACTACCTTACGTGGTCGTCCTGGCCCTCTTTTTAGTCCTTCAGCCTTCTTACTGGTGACCAAAGTGAATCCCTGATCATCAGTTGGTGCGACTGTTCGTGTTGGCGCCATTGTTGGTTTTTCATTCCATATTTCTGCCGTTCTTGACAACAGCTCCATCCGAGCCTTCTCCACACTTCCCTTGTAGACCTGGTAGGTCCGACACGCTGCTTTCTGCCACGAACGGTGTTCCTTGCCGCAGTTGGCACAAGAAACCCTTTTCCTCGGACAGTCCCGAGTTTGGTGAGCGCCAGCGCACTCACCGCACCTGCCTGCCTTTCCACACGACGCCTGGGTGTGTCCCCACTGACTGCAGTTGTAACACTGCTTTGGCTGGGACCGTGGTGACCACACCTGCGCCGTGAAGAGCATGGCGTTCATCACAAGGCCGTTTCGGACCACTTCCGTTTGCATTGCCTCCGATGGGAGGCTGACCACAATTGATCCTCGATTGCGACCGTTTTTCTTCGATCGCTGGTGTTCCTTTCCGTCGTATAACCACCGTATACGACTTATGACTAAGCCTGGAATTCTAGCCTTCATGGCCGTCTCTATCTCCCTGATGATGGCGAAATTGTCGGCATCTCTGCCCCTTCGATTCGTGTCCGCAATGGGACACCGTTGACTACGACTGGAAAATCTTGCCGTAAAATTTTGAAATCCGTTGGTTCTCGCATATTTAGCGCCGCGTCTCTCTGGGACGCCGACTGGACATACACCTCGGTATCGTTGCTCCGCATTTGACGGATCGCGTATGCACCTTGAATGTGCTCTTTTGCCTTTGAAAGCAGCTCTTCCGGCTGCAATTTTTCTGCTCCATCAATTCTTATTCGAACCGCTGTTTTTGTCATTTGCGGAGCCACGACCGACGCGTAGCTCCTTGGTGGCGGCGCGCCCGAGGCCACTGCAGGAGCAGAAACACGAGCGGGATCCGCGAGGCTTTTCTTGACGACCTCCTCTAGCGCCATCATCCTCTCCTCGATAGGAGACTTCTTCTGGGACA